>VZTV01062060.1:267-10685 GCA_013400875.1 Anhinga rufa
ATAGTCTGCCTGGTAAGAGTCATAACTAATGCAAGTTATGAGTGGTGCTTGTGTTCAGGAAAGGCTGCTTTCTCTTTGGAGCAGGCACTGAGATGGTATCCCATGCCATGTGCTTCAGAAGTCCCTGTTGTCTTTCACTGTGGTGATTCCCTTTCCGGTGCAGCAGCCTTGAGAGAAACATGATGAAGCTTATGTTGGCAAAAGGCAAAAAGTCTTAATGAATGAGGCATTGTTTTGCTAATGAAGAGCACAGAATTGTATTCTTTTAGTTCTCTTGAGCATTTTGTGCTTCAAAGCAGACTGCACCAATACTCCTGTAGTCTGGCAGTCTGCTTTGTTTTGGTTCTTGCTTCCTATGCAGTGTTCTCACATGTACTGTACAGCTCTCAAGAAATCTCTGCCTCTCTTCCTTCTGCCAATGTTTTGTTCCTTTCTCCTAATCAAAGTTCCAACAGCTGAATATGCCTGTAGACTTCCAAGTGTGCTTTAGCCAGTGCCTTGTTGACAGCCTTGTCCATAGGCCTTGGGAATGCCAGGTAGTTCATCTGGTTCTTTCTGTAGAACACCCCATGATTCAGTTCTGTCTCAGCAGCCTGATGGTCTTTATCCCAGCCTGAGCAAATGACTGAAATGAAATGACTTGCACTGAAACAAATGACTTGCACTGAAACTTTTTAAAAATTTATAAAAATTATTGCATTAATGTGCCTTTCCCAGGGAAGGGAAGACACCTGCTAGACTGGCTTCACAGATCTCTTCATGACAGAGTTGGTGTTGGCTTTGAGGTATAAAACTGAGAACTGGAGTACACACAGGCAGGAGGGCTTAAAGATGGGGCAGTGGGATGATTAGGAGGAACTGCTGTTAAACACTTTAATAACTGCATGGAATACATATGCTGAGTTGAAAAAGTAGATCAAGCGACTTACTAGGTGGGTTTGTAGGATTCGTTGCGATGTTGTGACAAAGTCTCTGGAAGACAGAACAGTGTACTTGAACCTGTACGCCAGCAGCTCAGCTCATGTCTGTATCGGCTTGTTCTTGGGATCCCTTGTTTTAAGATACTGTTGTTCCTTAGGCTTACAGAGCAAGGGAACCTGTGCCTTTAGGGGCTGTGGGTACCTGTGTGTCATGGAAACACTTGGGCCCAAGCACCTGAGCTGCAGGGCAGTACAACAGAATCATGTGTTGAGGGAGGGTGATGCTCTGGCATCCGGTGACTGTGCTGTCTCTCAGCTGGTTTTGCTGTTACTTGCTATTTTCAGCTGTTGACCAGGTGGCTTAAATAATTAAGGATTTGTTTTGATGTTGTGGATGGTACTTAACTTGCAGGGTGTCTCAGTTACCTTACCAGCTGATAATGTGATTGGACTTGATTTAAATGGCAGATGTTTAATGAACCATCTTCTGTCTGTCAGTGCTGTGCATCTGAGGTCCCTGAATAGTTTGAAATAGCTACGCTGATGCTTAGTAATGTGCATTGGGATGTGACTTATAAAGAACCTCAGGCATTTTCCTCTCCATACTTGAAAAAATAAAAGGGAAGGAAGGAAAAGTAGTCTTGTCTCTTCATATTTAAGAATACAAGATTTGAGCTCACTGTTCCAATGGCATACCCTGGACTAGTAGTAAACACCTGTAGGGAAGCTGGTGAATTGATCTCTAACCCAGACCATACATGAGCCTTCCCTGTCACCTTCTAGATGAAGCCTTGCTGCTTATGTCCAGTAACCTTATTTTTAAACCAGATCTGATTCATGCTCTATTTTTTATGCCAGATGAGGTCCTTGGTTGTGAGTAAGTGTTGTGACTGTAGCTGGCAGGAGCCCTGCATGATTGCCTCACTTCAGGAAATGTTAAAATAACACTTTTTTTCTTAGAAAGCTAGTTTGTTCCCCTCCCATTTCTAATTCTCCCAATAGCTGCCCCCAGTTTGGCAGCTGTCTTAGAGGGTTGTTTGTGTTGCTGAGTGAGAGCAGAGATACTTCGGTGGATGCACTGCTGGAGGAGAGGTACACAAAGTAAGCTAGTATCTCTAGCCAAGCTGGCTTAAACATTTTAGAGGTTTCTCTGAAATTTGGAAGGAAAACTGCTAAACTGTGAGAAGAATCTTGCTCCTCCCCCTGGACTCTGTGTCTGAAGCTGGGGATTTTTTTCCTCTTGGAGAGGAGAAGCCTACCCAACTGAAGCTGCTCATTTGAGACAAACGATACAGCAGGTTTATCTATTCTCTTGACTATAGTAATTTAGTGGGGCCAATAGTACCAATAGCTGCTGGAACTGTTGTTTCCCAGGGCTGGACCAGCAGGTCTTGTCTGCTGTCCTGGACTTGCAGCCAGGCCTCCAAGGCACTTAGCAAAGCTTTAGTGGGGTTGAAGAGAATTGTCTCCTCAAACCTGTATCAATGGCTGCTAGCAGCTTTGCCAGCTCCATCTGTGGAAGGTTTCTAACTTTCCAGATGGGGAAGCTTTTATTTTTATTGCCTGGCTCCTACCTTGTTTGATCACTGTTATGGGGAGATGGTTTGTGTTTGCTTTAGTTCTGTTTTGGAACTCTTTGTGCTGAGGGAAGGAAATGGTTTATGGCTGGATAACAACAACAGGCAATACTTGTGTGTGTCTTTGCAGTATGTAGCCTTTACTCTAGGGGATGCTTACGTCCTAGAGGTTCCCCAAGAACTTTCATTTAAAACTGTCAGCCAAAAAAGGGAGGCTGGAATGTAGCTGTCTTCATCTAATGTCTGGCAGATCTGGGAGCACTGCAAAGGAAGCACTGGAGTACCAGCTAGGGGGACACGAAGTGCTAATCTAGTGTGTTACATGAATAACCTGGTTTGGACCCTGGAAAAACACTGCTGGTACTAGGCCTGTTTGTAGTTCCTGGTCTACTTGCTAGTCTGTGACCCTCTTCTTGAGCTAGAACACAAATATATTCCTCTGGAACTGCAGCCTGCTTTCCTTTCTCTATAGTGGAAGCTGTACTTAGAGGAATGTTTTGCATTCTGAAGGCTAGTTCCAATGTCTCTAGAGCAGCAGAGGGGGAAGTTCATTCAGTAATGCCACTCTTTACTGCTAGGGACAGCTCAAACTAAAGCTTTGCAGAGCAGTTATCCATATAAACTAATCCCTTGCTACTAGTCAGCTGTAGCATGTTTACCACATAGTCTGAAGACAATGCAATTGTTAACTCGGGTCTGTCTTTGAGATATTGACTGAAGCTGTTTGGACTCTTGAGTGACTTTGGCAGGAGAAGAAATTCTCCATGGTGGCTGGAAGGACCTGGAGCAGTGAATACCAGTGAGCAGCCTGGGCCTTCACTGGGATGTCTTGCTCAGCCTGACCTTGTGATGTGAAGCAGGGCTGGGAAACCAGGCAAAATTATGTTTATACAAGACATTTTTTTTCTGTTCTCCTATCAACTGAAGACAATCGGGGAAAAATTTAAGTCTCGGGCATTACTGTGTACTGGGTTCTGAGTCTTCTGCATTGAATAAACTCTTTTCTTGATTTTTCCAGCCTGGACAACGTCTAGGTGATCATGATGTAAAAGAAAGGTTTGCTGGAGGCAGGCTAAATACAGATGTGCTCTCTTAAAGTTTAGTGATGCAGTAATAAGGAGCAGTGCATTCACTGTAAAGATGAGATCTGGTAGCTGAACCTATACCTTCCTTGGAAAAAGAAGCAGGAATTCAAGTGCTTTTCTGAAGGGGACATTAAAAACTTAGTACCTATCCGTTTGATCTATAAGCTATCTCCGTTATGCAGGGTTTACTGCATAAGTACCGTGCGTTACCCTTCCTTGCTGGTGGAAAGGAAGGACAAGTTGTCAGGATAAACAGATTAAAACTGTGCTCTGTAAATGTTGCATACAAGGCTGTGTGTGCTAATGTTTAACTTGCCTCTTTTGTTTTTCTTTCCATCCATTAGGCAATACTGAGTGGTGCACATCTTGACAAGGTCTCCTAGCAACCTTTCCTGTAGGGCTGAATGACAGCAGGAGTGGCCGGCTAAATCGATGAGCTTGCCTTGGGAGCCTATAAATAGGCAAAATCGGAACACACAATGGGTCAGAAGGTCACAGGTGGGATAAAGACTGTGGATATGAGGGACCCTGTATACAGGCCATTGAAACAGGAACTCCAAGGACTCGACTACAGCAAACCCACACGTCTGGACTTGCTGCTGGACATGCCTCCGGTATCATATGAAGTCCAGTTATTGCATTCTTGGAACAATGATGATCGCTCGCTGAATGTATTTGTGAAAGAGGATGATAAACTGATATTTCACCGGCATCCGGTGGCTCAGAGTACAGATGCCATCAGAGGCAAAGTGGGATATACACGAGGACTGCATGTGTGGCAGATCACGTGGGCAATGAGGCAGCGAGGCACGCATGCCGTGGTAGGGGTGGCAACAGCAGATGCCCCTTTGCATTCAGTAGGGTACACAACGCTTGTAGGAAATAACCATGAATCCTGGGGGTGGGACCTTGGGCGCAACAGACTGTACCACGATGGCAAGAACCAGCCAAGTAAAACCTATCCTGCCTTCTTAGAACCGGATGAAACTTTCATTGTGCCGGACTCCTTCCTGGTGGTTCTGGACATGGATGATGGGACGCTGAGCTTCATTGTAGATGGGCAATACATGGGCGTTGCATTTCGGGGACTCAAAGGGAAAAAGCTATATCCAGTTGTAAGCGCAGTGTGGGGACACTGTGAAATACGGATGCGTTACTTGAATGGACTTGACCGTGAGTATGACTCTCTGTATTTGTTCTAGCAGCACAGATCTGTCGGCTACTTAAGCGCAGGCTTACTAGACCATTCTGGGGAGGGTTTTCATTTTGCTAGAGAGGTGAGGATTTCATGTCAGCAGTAGGATTGCTGGATACAGCTCTGAATCCTTAATGGCTAATTTAAAAAGCTTGTCTGGCTGTACATATGTACCAAGGCACCGCAGGGAGCAAGCAGGGTTTGGGGAGTTAGCGTGGTGGAGAAAGTTAAGCCAGTTGTCTATTTAGAGATGACAAACCTTTCTGTATTGCTAATAAAGTACCAGCAGGAATGTCCTTCTGACAGTTGCATTATTGGCAATGTAATCCTGGTGTCTCTTTACAGGGAACGGTCCCTGAGGAACAATTCCCTTCCTTGAATGTCTAATAAAGGGACTTCTCAAATTCAGCAGGCACAAGTGGGATCATCTGTCCCTATCTAAGAAAAGGGGAATGTCTCTTCTTTCAAAAAGTAGCTCACTTCTCTGCTTCTTTGAGGGCAGGGTGTGCTGTTTCTAGTGGGGAGCTGGATACTGTAGCCAGCCCAACTTGCATGCCAGGCCTTTTACTAATAGGGGCATCAATCTCTCATTAATCTTAGTAATAAATTTGGCTGTCCAAATGTGCTAAAGTCTGTTATCTCTCATAGTCAGAAGTTACCATTGGGCCAGACTGTGACTCAGTCCTCTGGGTAGGGTGGAGGAGAGAGGTGAAGGAAGTGGATTAAAATCTGGATTTATGTTGTTAGTGAAATAAATTTGGCAGTATCGATACAAAAAGTAGTTTCCCCTGCATTCCAGAACAGTGTCTGTCCAAAGGCTGTAGCGTACTGGGTTCTTTAATTTGTGCTTAGAACATGTTCTATTGCTGGGCCAGTAATGGCAAACCCCTAGCACTGGTGACACGAGGTACAACAAAGCTGACACTGGGCACCAGAAAAACTGAGCTGTCAGAATAACCAGGAAAGCCTTGCAAAGAGAGAGCAAAACCCACAAGTGCTTTGAGAAATACACTTCAGCCTAGCAAGACCAAATAGAGAGCTCTTGGCAGAGTCCTTTCTCACGAAGAGAAACCTAGCTCATTCTGCCACAGCAGCTTACAGAATGGCAGCAGCTCTAGTAACCAGGTCTTTCTGGAGCGTCAAAGCCAAAATCTGCAGCTCCCTTCAAAAGCAGCACGTCTGTGGAGTTGTTGGCACAGACCTGCACTTAGCAAGGAAACGGCCACCTCCAGTATTGGATTTGGTTGTGATGTGCTCTCAGCATAGGAGTGAATTGTGGGCATAAGGCCAGGAATGACAGGATGCTATTTTGGCACAGACAGAAAGAAGGTGTCTGGCTCTAGCCACTTCTGAGCATTCAATAGCAACACTGTCCAGTGATTGTAGTGCTTGTGAATGGAAAGAGGTCAGATATGTGAGTGCTTTCTCTTTTGGTCTCAAGATCTCCTGTCAGACTGGATTATCACTGCAAACTAGAAGGGGACAAAGTTCTTGTTCTTAATCTCTGTGGGAAGGAGATCCTCTCCTTTTAAGGTCATTAAACTGGAGTGTATTTGTTATGTTAATGTCTATAGGCTCTGAGGGTCAGGGGCCCTTGTCCTCTAGGATGCTGGCTAGACAGTGCCTCTGTCCCAGCTATCTCCGTATGGAGCAGGAGGAATTGGGACAGACTTTGAATACAGCATATTTGTACCCCAGTGCTTTAAGAATAAGCTACATTGGGAAGCTACTAAAGGAGTGCTGCCAGTAACAGGCTTCTCCAGCAGTATCACAGCCAGAGCCGAGACATGCAGTCCAGCTGTAGAGACCTGTCCCTGCAGAAGAGGCAGCCCGGATGCTGAAGCAGGTCATAAGCGGGCAAGACCAGCAGTGTCCTGGGCTGTGTGCAGCCGTGTTTCCACTTCTGGTGTGGAACTTGTATGACAGATGGTGGGGCTTGGGAAGCAACAGCACTGCCCTGACAGATCCGTTTGCTCTCCAGCCAGTTATCAGTATAAAAGAGGTGTGCATATAGAAGCATGATTCCTCAGGAATAATTAATGCTTAATGCACTGGGAGAACTCTGGAGAACTGCTAGAAAAAACATTCCACTGCAGCTTCCCCTGGAGCAGGTAATAACTTGTGATCCATAGCAGGGAAGGAGAGGGGAGGGAATAGGGCATTAGTTCAGCTCTGGCTGCTAACTTCAGGAGACAGACCAATTCAAGCGTGCATTTCCTGACTTGGTTACCAAGTCTCCCCATAGCTAACAGACTCCTTCTCACAGACTTTTTGCCAAAACTCGATAAAAATTAGCTTTCTCCACTTTTCATTGGAAATGTTTTCTACACCAAGCAGTATGACTGTTTACTTTTTCCGAAGTAGAATCAGGAGTGGCCTGATCAGAGGCTACTGACAATACTCTTCTGTTTGAGCTTTTCATGTTAGCTGTTATCTTTGAACCTGGAAGGGACTTGTATCTACCTTATTGATGGAATGATTTCTGGTAAAATGCAGTAACTTGACCATACTCAGAAAAACTAAGCTTTCCCTCTGTCTCAGCTTTTTAAAACAGATGTATGAACAGTCAGATTAATTTGGCTTGTAGCAGTAGAAGCTAGAGCTTTGGCATCTATCAAGGTTCCTGAAAACTGCTGCTTCTCAGCCAAATTTTTCCATTCCTGTGGATGTTTTTAGGTGTCTGTGTTAGGCCCAAGATGTCTGTAAAAGAAGCTTTCTAATGGTGCATGCTGAGCCCTCAGGCTATTAGAAGAATATCCAGTTATCTGCTTAATTTAGGTTGTCTTTGTGTTAGCCCTCCCTTGGGGGAGGAGAAACCCCTTAGGCTTGAGCAGCAAACTGTGTAAAGGTGAGCTTTGACAGACTTAAAAACAGAAGCTGTGAGAAACTAATCTGTGTATCTCTCCTGCGCAGCTGTGATGTGTTAACTCCAGCTTTGACCTTAGTCCCCTGTATGTTGTGAATGACTGTTCAGCATCAAAGGGCCCCATATGCCAGTCCTGAAAAACTAGTATTATCTTGTTCAGTGTTTGTAAGTAAAGGATGCAAAAATGATAGCCTAAGGCTTGTATCTTTCCCAGGCTTATGATACAGGAGGGAATCCTCTAATGGAAAATGTCACAATAGAAGTAGTGACATGAAGCTTTGATGGATGGCTTTGTTTTTCATGGGAAGTATATAGTAAAAATGAAGGGGTTGACAGGTGTTATCCTACTATATAAGAAACAAATCATGGTACTTTCTGCATACCCATACCACATGATGCTAGCAGACTGCTTGCCGCAGTCTTTTACTTTAGTGAATCCCTTAAAAAAAAATAATTTTTTTTGGATACCGCAATAAGAGGCACAAGCGAGAAGATGTGTTCTGACTTGAATGAATGGTATTGCAGAAGGGGAACTTCCATTGGGGGATTCTAATATTATTTTTGTTCACACACATATATGGCTTAAGTAATCTCTCCAGAAATATCATGCGATGCCTGTGTATTTGAGGAGCTGAAGTTGCTGATAAGTGAATGCTGAATGGCTAGGGTCTCGCAAACATGCCAGGCATTCACTTTTCTTGCTCAATCTCTCCTGGGGAATTTTTAGAACTAGCAAAATGAATGTGTAACTTGTGGGTTGGGATGTTAATATCTTGGATCTCTCTTTTTCCAGCTGAACCACTGCCTTTGATGGACTTGTGTCGGCGAGCTGTGAGGCTTGCTCTGGGCAAAGAAAGACTGAACGAAATCTCTACGCTGCCACTGCCAGCCTCCCTCAAGAGTTACCTGCTCTACCAATGATCTTCATGTTCGAGGATAGAGAGTTGGAACCAAGGCAAAATACTGGAGCTGACCCACTGGACAATGGGTCCTCCACCCTCATGTCATCGCTACTGTTGGAACTCCTCGGCCAAAGTATCCCTGCCACTGCTTAAGTCTCCACGTGCCCTTATTGGCAAGCTCTCAAGTAATCCTTGATTCACAACTGAGTGGTTTTGTTCTTTGGAAGTCACTTCCCCAGCACACTTACAAAAGGAACATTTACAGAAGCTCTGTGCTTCCCTGCTTCTCCTGAGAAAAGGCTGTACTGCTTCCTTTGGGTTGTAGAGCCTAGGAGTGAATGATTTTTCTGTACCAGCTAAAGGGAAGAACACAATGTGGGGGAAGGGAAGGCATTAGGAGTAGAAATCTTAAGGTCAGGTCCTAAGAATGGAAAGGCACGGGGTGGCCAGCAGAGTTGGGAAGAGTCTGGAATACAAAGAAGAATTAATTGCTGAGTTTTTTAAAAAACCAAAAAAAAACCCCACCATCCCCAAACCCTGAAACACCAAAATCAAGAGCCCTTCCACCAGGACACTTAATTTGGAGAAGGTGGTTATGTTGCTGATGTCTGTATCTCAGCTAGGATTTCTCACCATGTTCTAATGTTATTTCATAGACAGTGAATCCTGCTTTCTTGTTTATCACCATTGCTTTCTCAGCTCTCCAGCTCTATCCTCTGTTCTGCCTCTTCTTAGTGGATTTGACTCAGTTGATTGAGCAGTCATACCATGCCTTCACCTGCCCTCTTTTTGACATAAAATGGCAGGTTTTAGTCTGGGATCCAGGGGTTCCTCGCTGATGTGGGGACAGGGAAGGGACAAACTCCTCCTGCAATAGGGTGAGATGGGCTGTATGAGCTGAGATTTGTTACACAGCTATAGGTCCTGCCATCTTAGGTCGTCTTTCTATGTAGCCTGTTCCATGTTAAGGCTTTAGAGAAACTACTGTGTTTCTCTAACGGCCCTGCCAAGGAATTATCTTCTTAGATAAGCTGCTTAAAGTCATCCAAACCAGGCTTTGTTCTGTCATAGACCATCGGCATAATCTCCACTTAACTATGCAGCAGGAATAATTCTCTTTCTTGATTGGGGGTGGGAAGTTGTCCCAGAGAAGGTGGTAGCAGTGTGGCTGCAGAAGTACCATCAGCAGATGAGAAATCCAGAAGGTGATTGCTGCAGAATGTAACTTGTGAGACTTTAACAGGGGCCAGTGGGATGATCTTCAGGTATAGCAAGAAGAAACTGAACCTCTCCAGAGCTGGGGGCGGGGGGCAGGAGAGAACTGCAATAAACAGGACAAGCAATTCAGGCAAAATCAGCACATCCCAAATAGATTATCACCTCAGTAGCCAAGTAAAGAGGATGACACTCCTTTACTAGCAGGAGCTGCTCTCTTGACCTATCCACAGGTTACTATGCTGCCTTTCTGGGGTTATTTTGCACATTTCTTTGTCTTGAAAAAATGTTTGTGTGGTTGGTTTTTTTTTGCTCTTGAGTTATCCCTTCAGTTCTATGTAGGTACAAATGGGTTTAGTTGTTGAAAATGTTAATATATATATTTGTGGTGTATGTATAAGAACATGTTTTAAACAGCTGCTGTAGGGTACCTTTTTTAAAATAAACTACTTGCATAGTATATTTTTTAAAGCACAGAATTGGTGCCAAGACTGGGTGGGGTGTGATGTGCCCCTTTTTTTAATCTAATATTATATGATTTTTTTAATGTAGGGGTTTGTACTAGTTTCTGTTACAGGGTGGGACACGAGAAAACTCATTGTGCATGGAGCCCTACTTGGTTGCCTTCAACTTGAACCAGTGTCTTCCAGAACTCCAG
>VZTV01062064.1:1462-11861 GCA_013400875.1 Anhinga rufa
TTACTTGTAGGTATAAGGCTCCTAGATCACTAGTATAGGACAGAGATCCTGGTGATTCATCTACATAGCCAGGGCCTACAAAGGCTCTACTAAACACATACACACTCAAAAAGAGAAAAAGATAACTGGCACTCTTAAGAAGGCAGAGTTTGCAGTCCCACCAATATCATTAAGAAATGCTGCTAAAAATGTAAAACGTTATATAGTGATAATTAGCATAGTAATTGCTGTTAAGATGAAAATTCATATCGAGTAACATCTGAATACTGGAAGATAGTGCTACCTTTAATAACAATTGGAACCCTGACTTATTACACTGAATTAATTTTGAGAATAAGGAATCTTCATATCTGAATGTAAATAAAGACATCTACTTCACCAATGTAGTAAGAAACTGGTCACTTAATGAAAACAAGATGGACTGTCATTCCCTGTTTATCATTGCATTCTTACTCAGTTTTCAAGGGCTGTGTAACAGCATGGTGAACCAAAACAGAAGCTAAACTGCAAGTTTATTTGCTCAAGCATTATTTACTCTTTGCATTATTCCAAAATGAAAAATAACTAAATTTCCCCGTGTCTTGTATATTTGCATAAACACTCAGGTACTTTGTACACAATTATTCTTAGTGTTTGGTGACTTAAGTCCAGAAAGTGTAGGTACACTTATGTCTAGACAGATAAGGATCTACAGATCACATGTGAACAGAGAGGGAGTGCGCATATGCAGGCATTTGCATGTAACAAAAGCAGAGCGCTATTTACTACCTAACGCAGATGGATAAATCCACTTTGGAGATCTCTGCAGACTTGTGAAATCGGGATGACGCATTTGGAATTCTTCCCCTCTTCTCCACTGCTGAAGTAATTCAGGCAAATGCATGCTGGCAGCTCCTCTAAAGATTCAAACTAACCCATTTTACATAATAACCTTCAGCTGCATTAAACACAAACACACAAAAAGCAGGTAGCACAAATACAAACATCTATCATCACTCACATATAAAATACACAAAGTCTGAATAATTTTGCAATTAAATTGTAAGTAAACTAAAATAATTTTTACACTAAGTTGGATCATCCATGAGACAGATTAGTCTTTTAGGAACGAAGCCTGCACCCAGAGTGAAGTTCCAGTAACAAAGTGGTGGGCTTTCTGAGGCAACTTAGGAACGGCAAATAGATCAAGTCATCTCTAGACCTATTGGTTTCTACCAAATCAAGTAAAATCCAGTCTCCTGAGGTACTATAAGCCTCTGCTCAGAACAGCTCTGTCAAATGCAGAGTACAAGTCTTCTGTATCAAAGAACCCTCTTATTCCATGGCTCCTAATGAGCATTTGCCTCATCACTGAAGTGCATGGCTTTCGTACTCTTTGTCTATTGATTTATTTGTTGCTGGGCATAAGAAAATCTTAAATCATGATTCTCTGAAATACCAATGAAACTAATCTATTTCCAATCTAAATTTTAATTAACTATTTTACTTCAGCATTGCAATTTATCACTACAAATTACTTGGAGGTACATGCAATAAAGAGGCTCTGTAGAACATTTGAATGCATGAGAATGAATAAAAAAATGTTTACTTTGAAACTTTCATTTCTTTTTCTCCATATTGTTTAAAAAATGTATTTGGTTGGTTGAAATAATGTACAGACATAGTAACACAAATATCAGGTGACAGAAGAGAATGGACCAGATCCTTGTGAATCAACTCCATTTTACCACGCACATAAAACTAAACTAGCCTCAGCTTGATGCAACTGTTATATCTCCAAAATGAATGTTAGACATCAGACAGAAAAAAGGCCGGTGAGCCAAATTTATCTTACGGGGTTTTTTTTGTTATTATTCCCTTTCTACATTTTCAAAATATCCCTTAATGCTCTTTCCTTTCAGAAGGAAATCTAAGTCTCTCAAAATAATATTTACAATCTCAGCTGCAGTCTCCTCCATGGTAATTCATTCTGGATGTTTGTTACTATTTGTGAGGAATAGTTCTGCTTGAGTTCTCCACTTAGAACAAAACAGCTCTGTTTTCCTGATATACTTCATTTTCAAATTATTCCGAAGTGTAGCACAGAGAAATGAATTAGATAAGGGCATAGGGAAATGTGTAATCCATACGTGGCTGCCATGATGAGCTCACCAGTAACTGATACAGCTTTAAACATTAAAACAACTTTAATGAGAGATGATATTGACCTAAATGCCAGAGTTATCGCCACTACTTCCTTCAAAAAAAAAATTGATTTAACTTCCACTTCAGCAGTCTCCACTGACAAATATTTAGTTTCATATCTACTTCTGATTTCCACTTAAAATACTTTTAGACTGCTACTTCAATAAATGAGAATTTCAAAAGCAATCTCCATCTTAGTTTTCTATAGTCCTATGATTTTTACCCTCTCTTATAATTAACTGAAAAGAATTCCAACCTCTCTTCTCTTTCTGCCTAATTCAAAGACGGATGTAATATACCATATCTTTTGCTAACTCCTCTCTAAATTAATAACATTGTTTCTGTGCAGCCTTTCATAAAGTTTCCAGGTGACAATAACAGTGTCTAGTGCAGTGGGTCTGTTGTTTCTGGATCTTGGTAACACAGAACCGGATACAATTCTTTCTTTTCTACATCTGTGTCTCCATTGCAGTAAGAAGCGCAACCCAATGCACACGGGTATTCAGGCTGCAGCTCTTAAAACCAGCAGCAATATAGCTGCAGCAGCACAGCCTACAACGCCTGCCCTCAGTTTCTGAGACACTGCTGCCCACGGCAGGTGGGTTAACACCAGGTTACCTTCCCTATGCATGCTGTAATCACACAGCTGACTGCTGTAGCAATGGTGGTTTGCAGGAAACTGAAACTATATGGTAACTTTCTTGATTAAGATGAGCTATCAATAATAATCTATTTTTAAGTACAGCATCCCATAAATCCTCCTAATCAGTAAACTAGATGTCTTCTTTTTAGCAAATACTCCCCAGCCTACTTCCTTATTTATTTTCTTGAATTCAATTATATTTGCCACCTGCTGGCCCAATCACCTAAATGACAGATTCTGGATGTAAGGTAGAAGCTGGGCCATAAACAATAATTTCATTATAGTTCAATTTAAAATATTTGTCTGCACCTATTTTCTCTGCTTTACAAAGACTGTTTATGCTATTTCCTCCTCCAGGGCTCTGCTGGCTGTGGGACACTGCACTCCCGTCGGAAGGCGCAGCAGCAGCACCAGCAAGAATTTTGCACTGCTCCCTATCCTCCACTGCCGACCCCATAAGAAATCAAAGAAATCAAAGCTGAGATTTTTCTGGAGGGGAGGGACCACTAGAGGCTGAATAAAGAGGGGAGAACTGATTTCCAAACCTGGACTGAAAAATTGATACAGCTCCAAAAATGGACCCTTGTTAAAATAAAGATTAGGAAATATTTCTTTAGAAGATAAAAATAATAGAACTTCTTTTGACATGAAAAGAAATGGAGGAGGCTGTACTCCTGTTATTATTTACCTATCGCGGGGCTCTGAAATCCATCTACTCCATAAACCCAATGATTTACCTTTCCAAAAATCGTTCTGAATTAAATCCAGTCTGTAAAATGCACATCTTGCAGACAAAGTTTAACTTGAAGCATGAATTCAAATGCTTTGTTCAGTGTAGCAGACCACTCTCAAGTTTGCTAAAAGTAAACAGGCACCGAAGGCATTCATTGCCTTTAAGGATTAAATGACGGAGAGGCGGATTGCTATCCAGCTGTGAAAGCACACAGTCCTATCACGTGTGAGCAGAAGCAAAGACTGAAGACCGAAATCTGTTTCGGTCCACTTTGTTCTTGCTCAACAACATCCAAGCCATCAGGGCTCTACAGTTCAGGCCTTCAAAGAAATCCACATTTCCTTCCATCACCTTTTAAAACAACTTGGAAACCTACCTTCAAAAACTTGGTGGTACATTCTGAAGCCATTATACCTTCCTCAAAAAACACCACAAGCGTGGAAAAGCTGCCCTTCTGAAACTGAGTTAACACAACTCAGCGTTGTGTTAGGAGACAATAAAAGCAATGACCCAGATTCTTGAGCATCCTCCCCACTTCCCAGTATTACATTATATATAAATCCATGCTGCTTCCTTTATAATTGCAGAAACTTTCTCCACTATATTTTCTTACTAGTTGAGAATACATATAAGCACAAGTTATTCTCTAGCAACTCATTTATTCTGTGATTCTGCATCCTTCATTTCACAAATCCTCTCCCAGATTTATTTTCCATTGACTTTCACAGTTTGAAAATTAATGTAAAGCCAATATTGGATAAAGTTATTATTTTACTACACTTATTTTGCAATAAATAATAATTTGGGTGAGTGTGTAAAACTATTATATATAAATGAAAACATTAACCAAACTGGAGGCATGCAGCCAGTTAATGCCCTAATAGAGGAGCCCTGGAGAGAGAAACTGTACAGCATTTTTATGTAGCATGTGGGAAAACCGTGCAGCATGGGAGTTTTGAATGTTAATACTGCAGCTGTACTAAATCTACTGTGTCATACTCTGTCTGCAAGCAACCCAGATTTAAGGAAGTACATTTTTACTGCAGCACGGGAGGCTGAAAAATGGTTAACTTGGTTAAGTCCAACAGAAGTTAAGTTCAGCTTAATTAAAAAAGAATGGACGTGAATTATGTGCACCTGTTAAATAGTCACAGACAAATAGTCTGTATGTAGACAATTACGTGACCCATATAAAGGTTCAAATTATGGATCAAAGATTAATGTGTTTTACAATTATATTTTAATGCTGTGGCAATTATGGGTGATAGAGAACAATTACTGTATCAGGATCTAAACAATGAAAAATATAAAGCATTTCTGTTGGCCATAATTTCATTGCTTAACGCCTTTTAGCTGCTCTCACGTCTTTCTCTGAATGTACCGTAAAACGTTAGATGGGTATCTGAGTGACCCTGGGCAGGACTCGCAGATATTATTTTGTTGTAGCGTTTCATATTTTCTTATATATTAAAAGAAAAAATAATGTTCTATTGCACACTGGAATACACACAGGGGAAATGCCGTTCAGCTGCTGTTATCACCGTGACGCACTTAAGAAATTTAAACAAACATGCCAACTCTTCTGCAAGCCTTGAGTTAGATGTTTTTCCATAAGCACCAAACACAACACTGGCCTCACTGAAGACTGTGCAGAAGACATTCTACAGGCCCTTTCTGACAAGAGGCACAAAGAATTATCCTCTATACAGAGAGGTTCTGTAAGATGGGATGCACAACTGGGAAGTTTGGACAAGTATGTATGCACACATCCGCACACACATGCAAAAGTTTTGGGCATCTATCACATTATAGCCGGAGTCCTAACAGTGCTATGACATATTTAATTTATGGGTTAATTTACCTATATCTGTCCCCCTCTCCTCACACTGTTGTTCTCTAGCTCTCTCCCTGTTCATTGAGTTGAAGAGAATCTTTTGTTGGTCTGTATGTTCCTTGTCCACAGCCCCTGTGCACACGGTTGACATCTCCATTTGGTCTTCTCTAGGAAGCTACCATCAAAATCATAACTGTAACGATTTTAAAACAAACACACACACCCAAGCAGTGTGGTGTGATGAACTCAGGATCAAAAGCAGAAATTACAGAGTGTAGACCAAACTTTTTGAATTTGAACACCTGAAGTTATGCATCCAGATCCTTATCCACGCATATTAGGTAGCCCGTTTCTCACCAGACATGCTCAGGCCTCCCAGTTACTAGGGCTTTCTGCATCACTCAAAAAAGGCTTCTTATTAGGTACTTATCTATGGATTTCTTGCCTAACTTCAGACAATCAAGTCCTACAATTTTCACTTACAGACTTCGGTGCTTCAGCTGCCACATCAATAAAAATGAGTCTGTTAACTTGCTGGAGCCTGAATGGCCTTCAGCAAACTTTTTGTTTGTACTTTTGATCTATGAGCAGTCAGAGACCCGGCTGAAACTGATGGGCAAGACAGTCATTTTCTACTGAAAATAGTGAAGACACCACCACATTCGAATCATGCAAGCCTACATGCTTAATTGTTATAATGTCTCCTGAAAGAAGTGATATGTGAGCCTAAGATGAATTCCAATATTCCTTCACCAGTGTTTTACTTCATAAGTAGTTCTTAGTTAAGTAGTAAGTACTCCTGCAAGTAGTCTTCCATTAATTCTTTCTATTAATAAAGAAGAGTACTGACTGAGCTAGAACTCACTCTTAAATTAAGATTATCATTATCATTATCATAAACAGATGTTTTATTTGTCAGTTTGAGGGATATGGGTGTGCTGTGATTTAGTTCAGAGACTTCAGTTCAACTGAAGACTCAGACCATAAGATTAAATGAATTAAACAGCCTCACCCTCATCCCTAATTGTATAAATCATAAAATCTAAGGGAGAGACTTGGAGATCTTTGCAAAAAGACACTAGTTTTGTTTCGTGACATAAGTGCAAACGCACTGAATTTTCTCAGAACTGGTTTTAAGTATGCCACTGCAAGAAAACCGTACATTACAGCAAGATAACAAATGTGTCTTGCTTAACAAACAACAGTGTTATCTCCTTTGACCAGACACTGAGTAGATGGCACTATCTCTTAACCATATGCTGCAGACAAAGCCTCTGGCAGGCTGAAAGTGGAACGCCTCATACAATCATATATCCACTTATAATATAAATAAACCACTGAAAAATAAGCATACAGCCAACTATGATACATATATGAAATGCACGGGGGAAAAATTCTTCCGTGGAAATGAAGTGTCACATTTGGAAGCGTGGACTAGTCAACTCTAAGGTTGACTGAAGGTCATCTATGCGTTTCCTCCTAAACATACAAGCGTGACGGCTATACTTACTCTGACTTAATTGAAAAATGGCTATGTTTGTGTTTGCTTTCCAAAACAAAAATATTTTTCGAATTAGGAGGAGCATTCTAATCTTATTCCAGAAACCTTTGCCTTCTGAATTAACATCTGCATCTTAATTTTTACAACCAAGACATTTGCATAGTTAGGCATGGTGAAGTATGATGAACAACTGCTTAAATGATACCAGTTTCACATGCAGTATTTAGTTCAGAAATGTGCTGCCTCTTCACCAAGCTGCTGAAGTCTACGCGCAATTTTGTAGCAAGCACAGGATATCCATAATATCAGCAACAAGTAATTCTGCATTTCGCATAATTCAGTTACTAATTTTTCACTTTTCATGAGCTACAGCGTTACTACTATAGCGTACTATACTACTAGCCTCAAGAACACCTGGAAACACGTGCTTGTTGCTGTTAAGGTCAAAAGAAAGTCTATCACTGATTTCAACATAGGCAAGCATGATAAAATTATCACAGACACTATTTTTGTGTGATACCCATCTTAACAAATTCTGTAATGAACAACCATAATTCTATAAATTACACAAACATCAATATCTCCTCTCCAACTAAACCATTTTCATTAATGAAATCAGAAAACAGTGAGCTCTATGTGGGCGTAAGCAGAAGGATTTCCTAATGGCAAAGCAAGTATTTTTATTTTTATATAATGTTGAGGTAAAGAGGGCCTTGGTCCTACAAACTCATGCAAATAACTTCATAGACAAGGAGCCCCTTGATTCTAATGAGACTACTTGCTAATGTATGCTAATCACATACATTCATAGGATTACGGCCTAAAAATTACAGCAGAGGTAGACTGCACTGCTGAAAGCACAGTAAAGTTCTCGGGGAAACCGCTGCCAACATAGCTCAAAATGTTTTACTTGTTCTTTGCATATTCAATTTTACTTATGATTCTGATTAAATTAAGGAAAACTTATACAGCTTTGCCTCTAGATTCATAAATGTCCTTGAAAATCACGATGTGCATAGTTTCTGCCACTTCTATAAACTCTGGTGATTGCTTTGTAACAGAAAGTAGTTAGACATGGCTAGAAACTTGTATTGGAGAGATGTTTGTTGCAAATGAATCCAATAAAATTGTATAAAAAGAATTTTTTCCCCCCACAATATTTACATTTCAAAATCTGTGTCCAATCTCTTCACTAATATATGCTCCTTCTCTGAATGAATTACTTACTTCACTTAAAAGCCTGTCAGCCTTTTTATTTATTTGTTTGCTTATTAATTTTTAAGACCAGGTTAAGCACCTTCACTCAGGATTTGTTTTTCAGGCAGGCTCCTCAAGTACGTTAATGCCAGACAACTTCATTGTAAGTGCGTCTGGCCCATGAAAATCCTATTCAGCAGGCTACGCCTGCTTTTATTCTAATCTAGCAGTAGCTTTTTCCACCAACACATAGAAGAGGGGTATCTTGTCTTCAGAGAGTTGGGAAGTTTCTCCTAATGCTACTTTTTACGGTTATTAATGCTTAGCCTCCCATTATTACAAATCAAAACTAGGAGAATATGTTGGCTTCCCAGGGTTGGAAAAAAATCTTTTAGTGTTACATTTTGTATTACAACGGTCATCTCTACTGATTTGTAATACACTTGCAATAATTAGCTTTGAGTTTTAGTTAAACCGAATCAATTCTGTTTAGGCTATTAGTCAATTTTAACAGCAACATATTGCTTTTACAGTATACTGGTAGGAAAAAATGTTAACATGTATTAATCTACACACGAATGGAATACCAATGTTTTAATATGGAAGAATTTTGCACTCTCCAATAAGAGACACCAGAGAGTTGGGATGGGCAGGGAGGGGAATGAAGGAAGCACAGAAGAAACTTGCATTTAGTGATGGTCAACAAGAGCTAGTGCAGAAAAGATTACTCTAATTTATTCTAAATATTGGAGAATATTTATGACAGGGAGCAAAACAGTGTATTCTTGAGCTTTCAGAAGAACCCAGCGCTCACTTCTATTACACCTCCACACTGGTGAACAAGGACTCTAGCTCAGCATCTGAACATAGTCCAGGATTTCTGAAGGAAGGATCCCGGCAGTGTTCACATGCTATCAGATGAGAATCTTCAAAAACACTTCTCAAGATAAATTAAAAATCTGAAGAGAAGCAAAGATGAAAGCAATAGCATCATGCAAAGGCAAACTACCACAGATGACTTTAAAGTTTTTTCCTTTTTTTTTTTTCCTGTCTCTTTTTCTTCTTTTAACATATTTGACCATGAAGTACAAANAATCCAGAACTCACAGTAGGGTTCTATGGTTCTTTCATGGGAAGTTGGGATATGCAAGAAATTATGCACTCAGTCTAGATGCCAAGCATTTCTTTACGACATGTTGGTGATTTATCTAAATTTAATTCCCAATAACATTTCTGTGAGCCAAAAATCTACATGTTGTTTCTGAGGTCCTCCTTCAGTCTAATTATATTATCTTATGCAAGGAACATTAGAAAAAAAACAAAACCTAATTATCATTTAATGAATAATGGCACCCTTTCCTTTACCAAAGAACTTGACTGGCACAAAACAAGCACAAAAATAACTGATGTGGAATTCCTATTTTACAGTCTTAGACAAATATTTTTAAATTCGGTAATGTATTTATTCATTTTACCCTTTGTTTTTAATTATCCTTTCTGTACCTGTAAAATGTTATAGGCATAATCTGGATAATCTTATTACACGATGAACATGATCTTACTCATGGATAAGGCTTCCTAATAAACTAACACACATCTGTTAATACAAAAATCTTTTTTGTTAGAAGTAAAAAAGCTCTCCATATAGCTAGAAACAGAATTTTATATATTGTCACCAAACTAAAAACAGTAAGTAAATATTAACTTTGTGAAGTACAAAACAAGTTTTATTGACCAGTGAGGTAAATATTGACTGAAGGGAAGCAAATATTTATGTGCTGACGTTAATGGGACAAATCGCATTCAACACGACAAACAAGATTTTGCTTACTATATTTCTGTGTTTGTATTTATTCTGAAAGTTCTGAGAGGAAATATCTGGAAATCTGTCTACAACAGCAGTGTTTTTTAAAAACAATTGGTTTTCCTAAGCAACTAAAATGAATATGTATTCAGAGGGCCAGAATATTTTTGACCTTGTACAAGGCAGAGGTTTAACAAATAGTTTTCAGACTCAATGTGTTCACTCACTTACTAAAATCTGACCAGATAACAACATCCAAGACCTCTGTTTAGCTGATCTCTAAAAAGGTAAACAGTAAGTTGGTCAATTTTCAGCCACTCATAAACCAAAATTTTTCTTACACAGGTAGTGATAACCAACGCCAGAAGATTCCTTATCTCACCATTTGTTCAGGTTATAGTCAGTCAAATAAAACTTTTTATGGCAGGCAATCTTAATAATTACAAAGAATCATTACAAATAATTACAAAAAGTAGGGTTTTTTTTTCCTCCTCTGAGTTAAA
>VZTV01062074.1:0-10190 GCA_013400875.1 Anhinga rufa
TTCACTCACATATGATTGAAATCAAGCTCCATTTCAGAAAAGCTCTTCCTTATATTTGGCTGGAGTTGCAGATTTTGTGCCAAATATGGGAATCTGCCATTTCAATTTTAGTATGGCTCAGACTCTGGACTTTTTGTTAATCAATAAATAAATAAACTTCATAAGTTCAGTACTGCAGAAATTTCAACTTGGAATCAACAAATGAGAAACCGAGATTCTATATTCCAGTCCTTACATAAACCTTTGGATAACATTTTATTATCTTAAAAATAGCCTAATCATAGTTACATTAAGATGACAATATAAGAAAATGTTACAAAAGGACTGAAGCCATACAGGGTGAGATTTATACAAGAATTGTGGTCAATCTAACATTCTTCAGCCATTTCACCACTGTAACAGGGATGGGAAGCAAAAGCATAGGTGTAAAAGTTATATAGTACAATATTATGTATCTCATGATACTCTGAAACACATTTTCTTAGATCTTTTTCTTTGTTAAGTACAAAAATACGGGGTTTTTTTTTATCTCACTTATCTCTTATAGGTTCATCCCTATTCTTTTATTTATCTATTTTTCTTTTATTCTGAAAAAGTGTGTGTGTGTGTGTGCTTGTCCACTTTGGTTTGAGCTACACCAGTGTCAGAGTTTGGCAACTGGGAAGTATTACTTGTCCGAGATGTCCTGGAGAACTGTAGGTACATCTTTGAATTTTGTTGTTCTCTGAAGGCAGTTCTTAAAATGCATCTATCCTGTATGGCTTCTGTAATTTCCTGAAAG
Organism: Anhinga rufa; assembly: GCA_013400875.1. Classification (NCBI taxonomy): domain Eukaryota; kingdom Metazoa; phylum Chordata; class Aves; order Suliformes; family Anhingidae; genus Anhinga; species Anhinga rufa. The sequence goes on from VZTV01062074.1 coordinate 782, forward strand.
TCTCTTTTGCCCATTCATGATTTTTTTTCCTTCAGCTTAGCCTTTCATTACTTTGTGTTTTCATTAGGTTATCAGCTGAGGTTATCTGTCCTATTATATGGTGGATTACTTGCTTTTGCATCTACCAAATGTAAATGACCTGAAGTACTGATAGCACTTTTGCTCTGTATTAATAGTGTTGTGTAAAAGGTATACTGGACTTAATTTGAATTGGAAGATACTTCTGTAGACTCATCTATACTGTATTTTAAAATGACAATAACTGTTTTTTAAACTTAAAGGATATATTCCAAAAGTTCAGCATTTTCTTCCCATACTAACAAGCCACCAAGTATTTTTCATAAGTTCTCTACAAGTAAAATTTTACATGCAAGTTTTAGAGAGATTTTTGCCTTTTTGTCATCTCTTCAGGATTCTTTGAAGCCCATAAGGCCTTAAAGTTCTGTGAGGATTGAAATGACTGCAGAAAAGTGGTGTTGCCCATTCCAACAGCCTCATCTCTGAGGCAGTTCAGGATACAGTTTTGCAAGAGAGGTCTACATACTTGCATTTTTTGATTGTGCATTATGAGTTTACAACATGCCAGGTGTAGTCTCACTCAGAATGAATGGAGTTTACTGTAGGAAATATTTAACAGTAGGATTTACTTATTTTAGCTTTTAATTTAGCTAACAAAAATGCCTTGCAGGGGAAGCACCTCAAAGCATTTTTCTCAGATTTCAGGAAATAACTAATGAGTCTTCGTTACCAACATGTTTTCTGTATGTCAAGAATAGAACTTAAGATAGCAATGAAATTGTTAGACTGCCACTCTGAGTGTAATCAAAGATATTATTGTATTCTGTTTTCTTCACACATAGTTAATTATGTGAATGCTTAACATGTGCCCACAAAACTAAGCAAAGCAAAGAATAAGGCCAGAAAGGTATGCTGTGGGGCTTTTTTTATGTCCTTATCTTTCCCTATATAAAATGAGAATTGTTATGACTACCAACCTCCTGCAGAAGACTTGGCAATTGATAACTCAGCAGGCATAATAAATAGCTTTTTCCAATTTGGGTCTGTGGCCCTAGGCAGAGATAAAGCTCTAAGATCTTACCATTCTCCTTTTCTACTACATAATTATTTCTGCTACAGCAGAACCTTGTTGCTGAGATTCCTTGATGCTACAGAGCTTACAATTACAGAATAAAAAAGGTCTCTGCCTCACCACACTGATGCACGGAGTAGTAAAAAGCGAGACATAAGATGGGTAAAGACTGGTGCAGGAAGAAAATGAAAAGAGAAGTGATATTAGACAACCTATGACAGTCAGAGGTGTCTCTGGGTACGTGGTCAGGTTTTTGCACTGCAAAGGTTAAGTTTTGCAGGCTGGCTTGCAGAAGAAGAAAGAAGTACCTTTTCAGACCTTTATGGGAGTTCCTCTCCAGTGGCTGCAGGTGCCAAGGCTGTGATTGCACTTACAGCTCTCTGGCAGAGCAAAGCACTTGTAGGTGTTCCAAAATCCTCAGTCACGCTGCTTCGATGGCTGGCTTCCTTAGCAATGGGTGCTTGAAAAGCAGAGTTATTTGTAATATATTTCCTGCATTACAGGGCCTGAAGAAGTAAAGTAAACTATAAATTGAGAGATTTCTATTTAAAAAGCGAATTTACTACACTTTTGAACTGTCCTCAAGCAGCTTAGTGTCACAACACAAACAGGGTGCTGGCTCTGTTACAAACAAGATGCGTCTAAAGACACAAGGCATGTGTTTCAAACTTGCTCAGAACTGATTACCAGTGTGAAATTCTGCTTTCTCATCTGTACTTTTCTTGTAAGTATATCTCTGCATTCAGAAGATTTGAGAGTTTGTGAATAATATTCCATTCATAATTATTCTCCCATGTAATTTCCTAATTACAGGAGGTGAACTTAAAAGATAATTCAATTATTAAATTGGCAAAAGAGCCCTCTGACAAAGTTAAGGTTATTCTTTGAATATGTAACAGGATCACAATACTTCTTGTGAGGTTTTAAAGGCAAGTGAACTGAGGAGGATGGGAAGGATTTTTTGATATTGCTACTGTGCTTTCAGAGAACCCACAGGGTGTTCCCATCCATACTGTGCCATAAATCTCTACTTTAGTTTGAGTAATCTCAATTATCCAACAGCAATGCACTGGGGCAGGCAGCGAACCAGTCTTCAATATCAAAACAGAGGATAAAAATAATCTGTTCTTTTTCCAGAGTTATTTCATGACCTTCACTTCAGCTGACTGCTTCTATTTTCACTTATAACCTTAGTGTCAGCTTTGTTATTTCTATGTGAAGAAATAGCCATGGAAAACTAAACTTGATCTTTCTGTTTCTTAAAAGATATCTCATAGTCTTATTCTACTATCTCTTTTAAGTTATATTTTCTAAGCCATAGTACATAAAATTTGTACTATACAACCTGGTGAATTATCTGTAACTTCAAGTATTTTTCTGCACCATGTATTTTCTTTATGCTGTTCTGGAATCTATTATAATGATGATAATATCTGGGTGCTAAGCAGGATATGCCTCTACCCCTTTCAAATAAGTATAAAGTTATAAAAATGCCTTATGGCTTTTCAACTTCTTTGCCAACTAGTGATATGCACTATGCTGTTCAAAATTAAACTTATTTTTATATCCCAATACAGGAGTTAATGCTGATAGGGAAGTTAAACATAAGCAGTAAGACATCACCATGACGAATAAATTATATCATACTGCTTCTTCCTTAACCCTTCTTTTTGTCTAAGGGGTTACCAGGTAAGTTAGGGAAACAGGTGCTCTAAGGTGGGTGCAAAACTGATTGGGTAACTGTACCAAGAGAGTAGGAATCAATTGTTATCTGTCCCAGTGGAAAGATGTGTTCACTGAATGTTTTCATTGATCTTCTCTGATTCTGGTACTGTTCTGTATTTCAGCAAGGACCAACAGAATAAATAATAAATTCATTGAACTGTCCAACAGTTGCAAGTGAAGAGTAGCTACACTCCTTTGGAAGATGGACTTGTGAGTCATAGTATCTTAGTAAACTGGAGAAATTATTATTATATTATGGAAATTTCTGGTTTGTTTTTTAAATATGTACAAAGTCCTTGATAGAAATCATCAAATGGAGAAAGGCAGGCTGGGGATTTGCTGTTAAGTAGCACTAGTTCCTGAGAAAAGGATCTTGTTTACTGTGAGTTACAAACTGAATGTGAACCCACAATGTCAGACTGCTATTAAAACAAACATTTTAGGAATTGGACAAAGGAACATAATTTGTAATGCATTCAGTATAGCATCTCTATTTTACCTAGGATTACACTATTAGTAGCAGCTTGAGTATTTTGTCCCCTTTTGGCTATCAGGTTGAAGAAATGCCATTGGAAATTGTACAGAGAACAATGAAACTTATTGCAAATTTTGAATACCTGACCTATGAGGAAAAGCTGGAAGAAGTAGTTGTTCAGTTTAGAGTATAAAAAACTACAGGGCGACAGAAGTCTTCCAACATCTTAGTGATACCTACAGATAAGAAAGGAGCATAACATTGTCTCTCCATTGTGGTTATGATGAGGAATAAACAGTAGGCAGCACAATACTACAATAAGGCAGATTTAAATAGCTTATCTAAGCATGAAATACATCAGTAAGGATAGTGAAGAATGGGAACAAACCAATAGTTTAACTGATAGCTTAAACAACTAGACAAACATACTGGGAATGATTTAGAAATAATTAATTCTGCCATGGAACAGGAAGTTGGACTAGATAAGCTTACAGGATGCCTTTCACCCTTATTTTCCATATGCTATTAAAAATTCTTGTAGACTCTTTAGCATAATTTCTAAAGTTACTTAGGTAAGATTAGCCAAAAGAGAGTAAAAGGTAAAGTTAGGAAAAAGTAACTTTTTTTTTCTTTTTAAACAGCAAGTGTAGCTTGACAAAAATCTGTTTAATTGAATGATAATTAGGAAAACTGATGTAACTGAGAAATTTCAGTGTTAAGGAAGAAAAAAAATATCCCCAACTGTTGTAGTGTAGATAGCATGTGTTTGCACTGTGTGAAAAGGCTAATTGTAATTTTTGCCTTTGGCAAAGGCACAAAGTTATTTTTTGTAGTTTGGTATTTCTAATCACATCATAATTGCAACTAAATCCAACATATTGTATCACCACCTGCCAAAGTCTTACGTTTGCTGTAACATATTTATAGCAGTTCTGTTCCAGTCTATGTCAGGTCAAACATGTAATCCCTAAAGTAATTAGAATATATCGTAGATTTGCAAGAAAGAAAACTTCAGATTTTAACAAATGGAGTAAAATGACATAGGTTCTCTACAAAGAATTAAGGGATTGAGAATTTGCAGTAGCAACATAGGAACTCAGTACAGAATAGCTGTTGCATTTTAAATGTAGGATATCTTTCTCCACTTTTAAAATACACTGGGAGTGTCATAGTACTATATAGGTATAACGCAAGGCTTGGCCTAATCCACATTACAGAATCACAGAATGGTAGGGGTTGGAAGGAACCTCGAGAAATCATCCTGTCCAACTCCCCTGCATGAGCAGGCACACCTAGAGCAGGGGGCACAGGACCGCATCCAGGCGGGGTTTGAATGTCTCCAGGGAAGGAGACTCCACAACCTCTCTGGGCAGCTTGGGCCACTGCTCTGGCACCCTCACAGGAAAGAAGTTTTTCTCATATTTAAGTGAAAATTCATGTGTTCCAACTTGTGCCCATTGCCCCTTGTCCTGTCATTGGGTACTGCTGAGAAGAGTCCAGTCCCATCCTCCTGACACCCACCCTTCAGATACTAACACATATTAATAATATCCCCCCTCAGTCTTCTCTTCTCCAGGCTGAACAAACCCAGGTCTCTCAGCCTTTCCTCATAAGGGAGATGCTCCAGTCCCNTTTTGTTGAATTTCATGAGGTTCCCCTCAGCCCAGCTCTCCAGCGTATCCAGATCTCATTGGATGGCAGCACACCCTTCCGGCATATCAGCCACTCCTCCCAGCTTGGTATCATCAGCAAACTTGCTGAGGCTACACTCCATCCCTTCATCCAGGTCACTGATGAATAAGTTGAACAGGATTGGACCCAGTACAGACCCTTGGGGGACACCACTAGTTACAGGCCTCCAGCCAGACTCTGCCCCATTGATGGCAACTCTCTGAGTTCTGTTGTTGAGCCAGTTCTCAATCCACCTCACTGTCCACTCATCCAACTACCACTTCCTTAGCTTGGTTGTGAGGATGTTATGGGAGACACTGTCAAAAGCCTTGCTGAAATGGAGGTAAACAACATCCACTGCTCTCCCTTCATCGACCCAGCCAGTCACCCCATCACAGAAGGCTGTCAGGTCGGTCAAGCATGATCTTCCCTGGTGAATCCATGTTGACTGCTTCCAATAACCTTCTGGAGATTACCTCCAGGATGAACTGCTCCATCACCTTTCTGGGGATGGAGGTGAGGCTGACTGGCCTATAGTTTCCAGGGTCCTCCTTGTTGCCCCTTTTGAAGATTGGAGTGACATTTGCCTTCCTCCAGCCTTCAGGCACCTCTCCTGTCCTCCATGACCTTTCAAAGATGATGGAGAATGGCTTAGCAAGAACTTCCACCAGCTCCTTTAGCACTCGTGGGTGCATCTCATCAGGGTCCATGGATTTGAGAGGATCCAGTTCGCCTAGGTGATATCTGACCCAATCGTCCTCAACCAAGGAGAAGGTGCATTGCTGCACAATTGTGCACATTGCTGCACAATCCTTTAAGAATAAAGAAAAAATGTTTAAAATTGGGAACATACTAGCAGAATAAAAAGAACATAGAATTACATAAAATATGTCAGTGAAAAATCACAGAAAATGTGGTGAAAAGAATTATATTGCAATGTCTGTCTGTCCCCAAAATATATGATATTAAGGTGCTGAAAAACCAGCCTCTATGTACTTAACAGCCAGAAGTAAAAATCTGTTCTCAAATGCATGGCTTGTTCATACGCTGCTATATTTCATCCTTTCTTCCTTTACTGATGATATATCAGTGTGCCAGTGAGCTAATGATGTTTTGTTAAAAGATGGAGAAGGTTTTCTCCTTTAATGAAATGCATAAATGAAACAAATTCAATTGCAAAAAAAATGCCAACCTGAAAATTATTACAAAATCAAATAAAGGCCACAAACAATTATCTTCAGTTATTCTTTTGACCACACTTTAAAACATTTGTAGAAAGTGAGCAATTATCCTCCAAAGCCTGGATGGAAGTAGCCAAGCCTGTATGCACATGGGCAGAATCTATCCTTGTAAATCCCCCAGCTGAGGTTTGTGAATGTTCAGGAGGAAACCATATCTCACTTCAGCAATACTCTGTGAGGAAAAAGGGGAAAACAGACTAGCTTTAAAGCAATTTTTACAAATGATCCTTTGGTTTCTCTGGAGAGCCAAAGGAAGAGAGAGCCTTTTTCAGTTTATTGACTGTAGAACTCCCCAGTGGCTTTCCACCAACCCATTTGCCGTTTGCTCCTCCTACAGCAGCTTCACTCAAGGGTCTGCTCCAGATGGTGGCTTTGGAAAGGGGGTGGTAAGAAGGGAAGAAAAACAAAGTCTTGAGGGATAATGGGCTGCTGTCCAAATTTGTTTCTAAATAGGGACTTACTGAGTTTTTTGATGCCTTTCCAGTTCCTTTACTGTAGGATCAGATAAAATCACTCAACACAGGTTTACTGATGATTAATTAAATAAAATTAGAAGTCTTAGGATTTTGTTGTTTTGTTGGGGTTTTTTAATTTTTGTGTGCTACTTTTTTTTTCCTAGAGAGTTGCAGATGGAAACTGTATAGTTCTATTGGTTATCCAAAGGAGGGTGATGGGGGAAGAAAGAAATAATCTTTGAGGTAAGATCAGTGAGTCAGAAAATTTTACTGTAATGGAACAAGTAGTATTCAAATAAGACATACCTTTGCCCATAGAGAATTGGATGTGTTTTGTGTTTCAAAGCGCTGAGTAAAGCATATGCAGGCAATATACAAGTAAGGGAAAGGTTAAAAGGGAAAGACTTTATTTCCTTTAGAGCCTGCTTAGCTTCAGATTTTCTTGGACAGGTGGACTTGCTGTCAGAATAACATAGGTAATCCTAGAGGGTGAAAAAAATCTACTCAAATATTTCTTCTCCATGAAGTGACTTGGTACCAATCCCATCTGTTATTCAGGAAATCAGGTCCACATGGTTTTAGCTGATCTGCTCCCTTTCAGTAATAAGGTCGCCAAAGCAATGTCTGTCCTGAATACTACATCTTCACATGCATCATCAAAGGAATTGAAAGGTATAATCATTTGTTATGGTGATGTTTCAGAAATGACAACAGCATTTTGTTAGGGACACCAGAACGGAATCAAAGAAAAAGGGGATTTTAGCATGCTAAATATGAATTTATTTTTTGTTTTTCTTAATCCAAAAGAAGAAACTGCATATCTTGGGTTTTAGGTTTTAAAATTTGATTGTGTTTAGAAATGCACTTATTACAATTATCATGAAAAGTTGGCAGGAAATCCAGTGAGAGAAAATACAGAAATGTTTTAAAGAGAGCATTATGCATAACTGTTCTTCATTATGAAACACAAGAAAAATTAAAAATAAAAAAACCAAACCCACTATATTTTCAACCAGTAATTTTTGACACATGCCCAGAACTTCTGCTTAAGTGGAAAGATATTTTTTAAAAAACTCAATCTTTAAGTAAAATTTCAAATTATCACCTTGGGTAAACTGTTGAAAACTTCATTGCTGCTTCTTAGATTGATACCCCTGTTTCTAATATAACATCAGGATTCAGCCTTTGGGTTTTTTAACTTTTCCTGCTTTTTAAAGACCCGTTTGCTGTTAGTAATTCACTCAGAAAGATCTTGATAGGCAGTTTCTTTCTCAACCCAAGAAATTTAATACAGCTTGATTGTTTGAAATACCATTTCTGTGAAAGCACTTTTATCTGTTGAATTTTAGTGTATCCTCTATATTGAGCAGTATATCTGTTGGTTTTTTTTATCCCCCTGCTTGTGCTTGAGAACCTATTTACATGACTGTTCCTAGGCTTCTGGAATATTATTCAAATATCTAAAGCTAACCACACATGCAAATGCTTTGACTTTGTGGTAGCTGGAGTCTGTGTGGAACATGAAGATTTCAGAGAGCATATTGGTGGCAGCTGAATGCTTAATCACAAATGATCTGATTTGCACACTTCAAAAATTATTTAATTGTAAGAATTAAAAATTATGCTCTGAAGTATCATTTTCAGTTATACTACACCTGAACATTGTCAGGCAAAATTTAAAAAGAAGTGATCTCTAAATTTTTTTGTTCTGCTGATTCCTGCTTCAATTTTCAACTAATTAAAACATGGCCAGTGGTTACAAAACAGTATGGCAATAAGGCACTAGGGAAATGACATAAAAAATTAAGGTAAATTAAACAATGAAAACCACTATGATGGTTTTTGGCTCAGAGGGAAGGAACCAGAATACAATGGAATTGCATTAATTATTACATTTGCCTGCATATAATATGTGAAATAAGTACGTAATGAGTAATACCACCAAGGTAGTAAGGTATGTGTTGTTAAGTCTCTGACTTGCTAGAAACAAGGGACCTTTCCTTTTTTCCTGTGCGGGCATTTATACTTGTATTAAGCTAGAATGATAGCACAAAAATAAAGACAGAAATTCCAGAGCTGTCTAAAATGATACCAAGAAAGGCGGTAATAAACCCCTGAAAGCAGTTCTCTCCTGATCAGAGCTGTGTGTACCAGGCACAGCAGTGCTCGAAGTTGCTAGGAAGGAACCCCTGCCTATGAGCAATCAGACTTATGCTAGGTGTAAGGCTGCTGCTCAGGGCTCTATGGCAATATGGTAGAGTGAAGTTGATGGCATGAGAAAAGACCTTTAGCGTAGTATGCCAATTCTGCTGCCCTCTCTAATTGCTTTACACCAGGAGGCCATCTGTTTTTATTTCAGAGGAGTATGAAGGAAAGAACAGACCAAAGAGCACCTATTCCTCCTCTCTTTCTTGGGGAGCATGTCTTGGTCAGCTCTCTGGACCACAGGCAGTGTTCTCTGCAAGGCAATGAATCCTACAATTCAGGGAGATGTATATATCTTCCTGATTATTGCTCTGACCCAGAAGGCCACCACATTACACCCTTACTGCAGCTGTGATATAATGTATACATATGATTAAGACATGGTTCAAAGGAAATACTGTAATTATCATGAAATAAAAGTACATTAAAATAGATAAGAAATCCTGATAATTAACTATAGTTTCCTTAAGTGTTGTTTGCTAATGCATGAGTGAACAGGAGAAAAACTGCAGAGGAAGGATGAATGAAACTCAAACTGGCAACCTGT
>VZTV01062077.1:0-10391 GCA_013400875.1 Anhinga rufa
AAAAGAAATTAACCCCTAAGCAATGGCTCCATCTGCTTCCTTGGGGCTTGGTTTTTGTGCTAATCCACAGCATTTTCTAATACCATGGTGGCTGCGCATTGACCATGTGAAGTTTCTCAGCTGCTCCAAATTGTCTCAGGTCCTTCACCTTTGGCTGAGACCAGCTGATGGCTCCACCTGAGGTGTCCTTCAGCAGTCATGGGTTTTTCCAGGTGCAAATATGGGTTTCTTGAATGGAAAGGTCTAAATCCTCTCTAAATAGAGGCTAATTTATATCCTAGCATCCCATTTCAAAGGACCTCTGAGTTTCTCAGATGTTGTAGCCTTTAATGCACTGTGTAATTAAAAGGGGGATCATGGCTGCAAACATGAATGGCTCGTTTGCAGCTGGAAAGCAAAAAAAAGAGAATATGAAAAGCTTGTTGGCTGCACCTGCATTAGATTTGTGCAAGACTCTTGTAATGGGAAGATCCCGTCAAGCAAAATGGGTTGAGAAGTTGAGGTTGGAAATGGAGTATATTCAATGGCATGCTGCACAGAAAACATCTTGACTCCCGGCACGTGCAGTATAAAACACAACCCTGTTGTCCACTTTAAGGTTTTTCCAGGTTTCTCTGCTGTATTTTGAACTCTGCTGCCTCAGGTAATAAATACATGTACACCCCCCCCCATATTCATCGTTATTCCAAACTAGGATTTAACCAAAGAGAGAAAGCGTGTCCTTGGTTGAGTTCAGTTACCAAAGCTGCGCTGGAGCAGCCACGTTAAACCTGAGCAAGGGCTCTGAGCAGCAGGAACAAAGGGGATAGTGTGTGGCCTCCTGGGTTTGCGTCTCTGGCGGCTGCAGGGGATGGTTTGGGGGTGGCTGGGAGTGCGGGGTTTGTCCCCTGCGCCTGCCCGATGCCAACAGCAGCAGAACTTGGCGGTCCTTTCGCAACGCACCTGGAAGCGAGCATCACGGCGGTCCTTCCCCTGCAAAGCAGCAAGCGAATCTCCTCTTCCCCATCCCCGCCGTGACAGCTGCGCACCCTTCCCAGGCTGGTGGTATATGACAGGTCTGATGCGAGCAAGGATTTTCATTTACGCTATGTAGTAGTTAGCAACAGATGGAACCATAAGATCAATATATAGTCCAAATAATTAAGAATCGTGTTTTTAATTGTGCCTTTTCAACAAGCATTTCAAATGCTTCTTAAATCAGCCGTGCGGTTGTTGATATAGGGAACAGTTGCAATATATTTGAGAGACACAGTGAAACTGCAGAGAGACTGATCCAAACAAGACAAGCGAGTGCCTTGTGTTTGTGAAAGGTTTTTGGCGGCTCCGGGGAGGTCACTGCAAACCATCACTCTGTGGATGGGCTGTGGTACCCGAGGGGTTAACCTGGCAGGTAAAGTAAAGCACAATTGATTTTATCCTGCTGAAGGCTTTGGGCTTCCAAATGCTGTGTTTTCAGCTGAATCAAACTGTTTTAAACCCTCTCAGGTCCCGCGTGAGTTCAACACTGTGGTATTTGGGCAAACAGACGCGCAGAAGTCCTATGGGGCAGGCAGTCTGGGGGGGAGCAGGAGCATTGAGCTCTCCTTCCCTCTTTTTCCTTTGCTCAAGTGTTTGACCCAGTAGAACTAAAAGCCTTCCCAAAAGCGATGTTATCTAGCAGTGTTACAGCAGAGTACAATCCGAGCAGCCTGTTTTTAAACTCAGATGACCTGGATGTTCCCTAGCATCAGTGTTCTCGCTTGAAACGCTGAAATGAAAGATTTTGCATCCTTTGGAAAAAAAATAATCCTATTTGGCTGTTCTTTTAGGCTTTTAACCAAAGTAACTGGCTGAAAATCAAATGTCATAAGCCAATGGCTTGGAAGCTGTCCTGTCACCTGCCGCCCTTCCCCAAGCGCACAGCCGGACGCTCAGATAGGCAACATCCTCACGCGTCTCTGGGAAGGGGCTGTGCCCACCCACCTGCAAGCAGCTCGCTGCCAGTGCTTGCACGGGTGGTGGGAAAGGTGCTTTACTGGGGAAGGCTGGGAAAACGTTCCCCCCCGGCCGTGGGACCATTGCCCCCCAGCAGCCTTCTGCATGGTGCTGCGCTGATGCTGCACGTGTGCGCTGCGCTAAAGGCATTGATTTTGGGAGAGAAGGTGCCACCCAGCTGTGTACCTTAGCTTCCCACCAGCACGGCATGGACCTCGGGGCTCTCCCGAGATGAGCTGGGCACAGGCGTGATGGTCAGCAGAGCCCGGGGCGCTGCAGGATGTGCCACGGCTCTGGGCTGCCTTTGCCAGTGCCAGGGGAGATGAAGAGATGAAGCCATGCCCCTCAGCATTATGTATTTTAGACTGTATCTTAGAAGGCCGTTGATATCATTACTTGTTTTAAGGGGTTCTGGCACAATAGCAAGGTGCTTTTGGATTGTTTCCGTTCACTGATGCCATTTTGGGAGGTCATTTGTTTATCCTCTGGTTGGAACAGAAGATAAAGCCACATCCAGATACGGCCAAGAGCCAGGTGAAGTGCCTGGATTTGCTGCTAGCCTCGTGGGTCCGGTGCCCCGGGAGTCTCAGCCATCCCATCCGAACAGGCTCAGCCCCGGCTCCAGCCCTGCCCCACAGTGTGGGCGCTCGCAGGCTCGGGGGGCAGTGCCGTGGCAGCGGGGGATAAGGGGGGATCAAGGGACGCAACCAAGCTCCGCCATCCCCAGCATCGACTGGCACGAGTCGGACCACGAACTCTTCCCGCGTGCGGTTACTCCCCGGCTTAATTTATATTAAATGTGGCCACATCATTCAAACAATCTCCGTGCTCTTCTGTTTGTGCAGGTAATGATGATATAGACTCATTTATGCAAGATTATCCTTTTATCACATTTCCAGACTCATTTATGAGGCTCATGTTTTCCCCCCAAGGGCATCATCAAGTGAGTTAAGTTGTACTATTTGCCTCCCGCAGTGAACTGGCAGGAGCCTACTTCATTGACTGATGAGGGCTGCTGCCTTCGCCAAATAGGGTCTGTGTGATGGATATTTTACTTGTGAATATTATAGCTGGAAATTAGCATGTTTATTGAGGTAGAATGCGTTTGTTTACATTCTGCTACCCATGGTATTACCTTTTATGACCTGAGTTATTTAGCTGAAGATAAGCATAAATGCTCCCCATCTGGGGGAGGGGAGAGAGGAAATAAAAAGAAAAAAACCCCACAAAATTAATGAACTACTAGATATCAAATTATGCCGTAAGTAAGTGACAGCGACACCTTACTGGGAGCTGCCCCAATCCCCTCACCTGGGCTGGACCGGCTCGAGCACAGGGGGGTGGGAAGGAGGGACTAGGTTTGATTTTACCTACAGTTTTACCTATTTTTGCCTATCAAGAAAGAAGCTTTCCAAGGAGGAAACCATCCCATCTCGCTTGAAGCATCCAACAGCAATCAGATACACCACGGTGGGGATGGTGGGTGGAAGAGCTCAGGGTCTCAGCCCACCCCGCAGAGCAGCCCCTCCAGTCCTCCCCTTTCCCGGTTCCTTCACCATCCCATTGCCTTGGCTACTTGGTGAGAGCCAGGGTGCAGCCAGGCTAAAGGATTAGGAGAAGACCGATTAATTTTATATTCCTAAGGTGGCAGCAATGAAACAAACCATTCCAGATTGTTAAAAGGTGAAAACAAATTTAACCCTCAAGTTGCAAAGCCAGCCGGCGCGGTTTTCAGCGTTACAGGAGCGGGCACAGCACAGCGCGGCGGGTTTGTGCCATGCCTTGAGCTACGGGCAGGTAGATGCTGTCTTTCCCCATTTGTTTCTATTTTTTCATTCTTCTCGTGGATGCCAGCCATCCTTTTTGGCATTGCCTTCCTCTGCGAGGTCTGGCCAGCACATGGGCTCTGACTCTCATTCCCTCCATGACACGTGGTTGCTCCTCCACGGTGACGATGCCAATTCATTGACGAGTGACAAACTCCCATGGGAAACTTAGGGCTGGAAGGAGCCTGACCTGCATGTTTCAGAAGGGATATGCTTTCTCCAACCAGGGAAACCTGTGGCCTGTGAGTTAAAGTGACCCTGATTGTGTCAAATTTTCCTTAAAAGAGTCATTCCTTGCCTACTTAAAACGGCAATGATACATTCATTATGTGAATTACCTGGATACAGAGCTGACTGCCATCTGATGCAACCCAGCCCAGCAGTCAGTAGGGTCTGGAAAACCACACGTTCCCAAACCCTACAAAATGGGTGCTGCGGAACATACTTACGTCCATGCATGGGATCCTTGGGAACACAGGCATGCTCTCTCCCTACTCAGAAATGCCTGCCTGGAGCAGGGAATTTGCGTGGGCAAATAGGGGACTGGCTGCAGGACTGGGCACCCTGCTCCTGGGCAGGAGGTGTTTGTGGAATTACAGACGAAGCCTGTCCCGCAGCCTGCGTCAAGATTTAATTTCATTTTAACAGGCGTCTGCCAAGCTACCTTTTACTTGGTGCACATCTGCAGACAAAATATCAAGTCAAAGACTTATATCAAGTAAAAAAAATGCTCTTCACTTTCAGCAAAATTTGGCTCTAATTTTTATGCCTTTTAAATGTATATTATCACGTGTGAGCAAGAGAGAAGGGAATTAGTGTTGTGTCAGCTAGAGAGCAAAGAGGAAGCTTCATTGATGGGCAGGGTTGGTGCTAAAGCTCCCACCGCAGGCTCATGAGCTGCATCGGACAAACAGAGGCCAGGAAATCCTCCTGCTCCTCCAAAGTCCCACGAGACTTTCCCTGGTCTGCCCTGGTTGAGACTGAACTCACATCTCCATCCCCATCTCTGTTCACTAGTGTGCAAGGACCCCTGCGTGTCAGTGGCGTGGTGGCATCGGAGGACTTGCAGCTGGCACTGGCAATGCCATCGCTTCGTCTGCAAGAAGTGGCACCTTCGGAGAGCAGCGATAGCTTTACCCCATCAGCATCTGCCTATCTTGCTTTGCTTACCATGTTAATTTGCTGCTGCGTGACTCTCCAGGGTGAAATAGAGACAAATATGACTTCACTGTTACAATAACTAGTAATAAAAATTATGATTGCCAATATCTGGGAGGCACGCACTTGTGAATCGTAAGATGAAGCGAATTAACAGCTTGAAAAATTGTTGGCCCTGGTAGAAAGCAAAGCTGTAAATGTTGGGATTATTTCCCCTGTGACTCTGCTGTCAGCAGGGGATGGTGCAAGCGGGGATGTTCTCCAGCCCCCACAAGAAATCATTTCCCCTTTCCTTCGGCTGCGCAAAGCCCTTCGTCATGGGCGTCTGTGGGGCTTGGTTGGGGTGTTTCATATGTGGTAAATGTGGACATGTTATGCACAGATGTCCGTGAGTGTGTAAATCTGCTTTCACAGGTTGCATCCGGGCACATCCCCGGGCCACGCATGCGCGACAGCAGCCGTGATGGTTCTGTTCCCATGAAGTCATTTCTTCCTGACCTCTTCCCCAACCATTTGGCCAAAACTTGATGATTTATCCCGGTTCTGTGCCTCTTCCTGCTCTCCAACAAGATACTCTTGTTATCCACATTGACTTCCTCTCCTCATCCTGCTTTTGGCCTTAAAGATATCATGATGTAATAAATTCTTGGGGCTAATTGTGCGTTATGTAGCAAATATTCAAAGCAAACAGTTTGCCCAATGGGCTA
This sequence comes from Anhinga rufa, assembly GCA_013400875.1. Taxonomy (NCBI): domain Eukaryota; kingdom Metazoa; phylum Chordata; class Aves; order Suliformes; family Anhingidae; genus Anhinga; species Anhinga rufa. The sequence continues at coordinate 5,666 of VZTV01062077.1, forward strand.
AAATACATTTGCATGAAGTGTTCATTGAGCAATTATGAATAACCTACAAGTTTTAAAAACAGCCTCTTTGTGGATAATTTGAATGTTTGCTGCAAAGTGCAGCATTTGCTGAATTAATGAGTCATTACAGATATTTCACTGAGCTCTGGTGGCACTGCCTGCTGCTGCATGAAGGGATTTTTTTTCTTCCATTGCACCTGTACCATTTCAGCGACATGCAATGCTTAATTTCTGCAAATTACTCCTACTAGAGCAATATGAAATACAACTAACTTGGGGGAAGGAGAGGTATACTTTAATTAAATCATCCTGCAATTAGTCCTTGAGTGATGAAGTAAGGTGCTTTATCTCTGTGCAAGTGGTACCAAACCACCGAGGAGATGCACAGGGAGGGAATTCCAGAATTGGACATCATAATCAGATGAGTTGCTCAACAATTTGAGATTTCTTAAAAGCAGCCAGCCAGCTACTTGGGGGTTACTTTTGCTGATTGCTTGGGACCATCCATATTTACAGCATTAGAAGAACTGATTCCATTAAAATCGATGTTTTCGGGAAGTACATTTGGGCCCTAAGGACTACGGCAAAACACACGGACAAATTAAAATATGCCATTGATCAGGTGTTTTGTGATGAGGAGGATGCACCACATTGCATCCCTTGTGTATAGATACTGGATTTCATCCTTTGAGATCTCCTTCTCAGCTGTGGGACCCTGGCTCTGCTCCTCTGCTTTCCGCAGCACTTTTGGGGAGCGTTGCTCGGGGAGCGCAGGGTGAGAGACTGTTAGCCATTCACACCAGATGTGGGTGCGATGGCACCCTCAGAAGTCAAAGATAGAGGCACCATCTGAACCACCTCCAAGGGGGGATAGAGATTTCACCAGTCATTTCCCTTTGGATTCTTTGCTGGAGAAGATGAATGGCTGAATGCTTCCGAACGTATAAGTCCCCTGGCAGCATTTAGCACGGTGTAAAGTTTTCTTAATGATTTATTGTCCCTAGTGTTTTAGACAGGCAAAATATGTTAGCAGTCTGTCCTGCCTGACGCTGAAAACCTGGGCTGGAGTATTGAGCCCTCCAAAAGAGAAGAACATCTTGTTTGAAGACATCTCAGGAAGCAAACATGATTTCCTCTGTGTCTCTGGTCTAAGCGTACGACACGGTTTGTGCAAGCCAGGACCAAGCCCCACGTGCTCCTGTAGCACAGCAGAGTCGTTATTTATATTCAAGCCCAAGAGATGTCTTGGATGCAAGTGCTGCACCAGCCTCCGTTATCTGAGCGTTGGACTGGGTTCAGCCGAGGTCCAAGAAGTCCATTTCATTGATTCTGGCAATTGCTCAGTCAGGGTTTTAATGCAGATGGAGTCATTCTTCTGCTGTCAGGTCATGCCCAGGGAAACTTGCTTTCAAGGAGGGGAGAAGGCAGAGGCACTGGGGAGATCCTGTCCTGAATTGAAAAGCAAGTGTTAAACAAGGGCAGGTGCAGGATAAATGGTCTTCGGACCATTATTGTCCAGCTTAAAAAAATAAATTTAGTCAAAAAAAAACCAACCCTAAGTGCAGGTTAGTAGCAGGATTTGGAAAAAATCATCAAAAGCAAGGAAATTCAAAGCGGCAGCAGCAATTTCTCCCTCTCCTCAGGTCCAACAGACCTGAGTATTACAAGAACCAGTGGGATGAGATCCAGGGACCTCTGCAGGGGTAATTTCATGCAAAATGTCGTTTCTCTGAAGTTTAGAAAACTGCGCGTATAGTAACATAACATCAGGTTCATCTCCCCTGTGAAGCTAATAAGTAGCACGTTCATGAGTACATATATACGTACAATGGAGACGACAATAAGCGAAGAGCCCGGCTTGAATTTAGATTTTTGGCTTGCTTTAGATTGCGTAACAACCTTAATGTTACTTAAATGTAGGTGTTTTGTGTGTGGGTGCACGCACGTATGTGGGTATGCGCATTAATAGCAATTTGTGATAGATGCCTTCGGGGCCCACACATTCAATAAGAAAAAAGGAGTTTTTATGGGAGATAACATAACTGTTTGCAATTTGGCTATTCGTTGTATCTTTGGCATTTTATGTACTGCATTAGCTGAGGCAATTTCATGCATATGGATATAATGCATTAAGTAGAAGCATTTAAATATAGTGAAACTAATTTTATGATGATTAGTTGAAGGAAAACATTGCATTCGTATCATCTATATAGGAGCCAATTTGCATGAAAATGCCCAAAGTTGCTATGCCAACATTTTCTGTGTTGTCGGTCGGGGTCGTCTCTGTGTCAAGACTTTGTATTAAAAATCGGTCTCCAGTGCCCGTGTCTTTTAATTCATTGCAAGCTGTAGGCCATTTGCTCACAAAGCGCTTGCAGTAAAACAAATGAATAGCTAAAATACTCATTTGCATGATTCCCATTTGAAAACGATTCCCCTGAAATTAAGGAAGCGTGTTACTCGGTGGTGAAGATGGATGGGCAGATGAGCCATGCAATTAATATTTTTCGGCATTCTCTTTTAAAGCCCTCCTAAGACTAAAAGCAACACATGCTGCCTTCCAGACAAATTGGGTCCCGCAACAGTTCCAGGGCTGCCATGGCAGCAGCTTGTTCCCACTCTCTCCCCTTTATTGTCTCACTTACATTATGCAGTAATTAAAACTATTTACCATTCCTACTTATCTGCCATCTGCTGCCATTGAAGTTTCCTCTTCTTTATAAAGCCATCTTAAGCAGCAACAAGAAAAGTAACGGCTTCAAGGACAAGTGTAGGGGGGAGAAAATTCTCCTGCTTTTTATTAATAGGTAGCGGACCAGGATGAGTGTGGAGTGTAATAAACGGCTGGGTACTTTCGTGTAGTGTGTCATTTGAATCCTGGCCATCGTGATAAGAAGAGCGTTTTCTGGAGCACATGTGGGCACATGGTAGAGGGAAATAGATGCAACAGATTTATACGGTACTATAGGCGCAGTGGTGGGATGCTCCTTTATTTACACCAGGGTGAGCGGGAAGAAGGATTGTGCTGATGGTTTCATTCACTCCTCAGCCAAGTTGGCGGGAGTGAATGAAACGTTTTGATTTGAAGGGATGCTGGCTTCAAAGCAGAGATGGTTTTTAAGAGATCCTTGAATGGGACCTTGGTTCACGTTGGATGAAATCCTGTAGGATGCACTAATCGCAGTCAGGCATGGGTGTTAGGCAGAAGCAGCACTCGTCGTCAATACATCAGAGAAATGGGGATGAAAATACCCAGAGATCTCCAGGCAAACAACGGCGCTTGCAGGTCTTACTATGGAAAATATGGTTAGTGCTCGTGGCCTGAAGAGGGCTTAAATCATGCCCGGTGCTGGCGGGACGGGAAGCGATGACAGCCAGGTAAACTGAGCCTGCGGGAGACTCCGGAGAGCCCAGCCCCGGAGGCAGATTTAGGGAGGGCAAGACGTACCCCAGCAGGGCTGTTATACAGTCAAATGGGCCAATAAAACAGCTCCCAGTGTGCTGTCGGTAATAAAAAGTGAAGAAGCCGGCAATTACTGTCGCCCTCATCGCATAACTCATGCTCCATATTATTTACAGTGACTCTAAAATTTAAAAAATCTAGTTAGCTTAATTGCCTTTCCTCCTGCACGGATGTCAGCAAGGGAGGGCAGCGCGAGCCGACTGCTCCAGCTGCGAAAGCCACGGACGGCTCCGGGGACTGGCTCTCCCAGCACTGGGTCTGGATGGGGTAGTCGGTAGCAATCCACAGAAACATCTAACTTTGCTGGGTAACTGCTAAAAAGCAGTTTTAGTAGTATATTCTCCTTTATTAAAACTCTGGCAGCCTGAGTTACTGCTGCATAAACCCAGCCGTGGCGCAGAGGACTCTGGCTGAGTTGGGTTTTTTTCTTAGAAAGCCGTGGCAGTTTCATTAGTTTTCCATCGTTCGACTACAAATGATTTTCTCAGTATTAATTTTTTTTTTTTTTATAAACACTCAGTTCTGTGTTTCAACTGTTTTTCGTGAGAGTCTGTGTTTTTGCCACCATCTCCTGGCCTGAGTAAAAAGTCAAGGAAAAGAAAGATGAGGAAATGTTTAGCTCTGGGTTTGGGTGGGTTTTTTTTAAACCCCAAGTCTTAAACATCGGTGATATTGGTGTAAAGCATCATCCAAAAAACTCCTGCAGAAATATTCCCAAATCTATAAAAATATGCAACGTGGAGAAAATTATATGCTCGCATTACAAACAATGCTGGCAAAGAGCTGGCCTTTCACTGGGGTGGCTTATTCAGTTTTACAGATACTTCATTCTCCCCACATCTGGAAGGATTTAATGGTTAGGTGAGAAACAGCATCCAGTTTTTCAGCACTTTGTGCGATTTCTCAAATACAGTGGAAAGCCTCATGTTCAAAACGACAGTCATTTTCCAATCCATTAAATTCCTTTGTTAACGTGCAAATACTTTTCATTCCTTCCCAAGTACAGTAGAGCAGGCATTGTTGCACCAAATTATTTACAGATACACAGCCGAAATCTAAAAACACAGGGCTCTTTCTAGTCTTTTTTTGGTAACCATAGCGGGCTTCTCCCCAGATCAAACGCCCTTCAAACGCAGGGAGATTGGAGCACCCCACGTGCGTCCGAGTCCGGCCCGGCGGGACGGGACCACCCTGCTCTCCCCATCACGTCGTTCCTGCATAGTGCAGAAACCTCACCCAGACGTGGCTGTCACCAGTAGGAGG
>VZTV01062080.1:0-12536 GCA_013400875.1 Anhinga rufa
TAACAATTTAATTGGCCAAGTCCCTTACATGGCTCTGGACGTAGCAGCCTTGCATTTTTGTTAGCATGCAGAAACCAAAGACAAACTGTATGAAAACAGATAAACATTTGCTTCTTTTGCTCTGTGAGTTATGACACTGGTTCAGTTCAGCTCTGTCTGGAACTCACTTAATTAATTATAAATTATAAACTTTTTTCCCCAGTTGCCCATAATTATCCTAGCATGGTTTTTTTAAGCTATTTTTTTTGTTCTTGGTCTCTGTCCAAAAGCAGAATGGACTGCAACCAGCTGAGTAAGAGCCACTTCTTGAAGAGCCATGTATCAAAAAACACTCTTTCTTTATGTATTTATATATTTCTACAATATATACATATCTAGACATATATATTTCTAGTATACATTAACTTATATGCATATGTATTATAGACATACATGGATGAACTGTCCTGTGCAGAACTACTTGTCTGTGCTATGAGGAATCTTTAAAAATTATTGCAGAAAACCTGATATGTAATTTGGTGGGACATAAAAATGCCAGGGAAGTTGGTTATAAAATTTCCTCCAGAGTTTTCAGATAGTGTATCTTTGGAAACATGGGCCCTGTCATTGAATTCCTGACTGCACTGATGTGAATAGTTTCAAAGCTCTCTTTGACTTCAAAGAACAAAAAGAGGATTTTTTTCCCACAAAGAGTTGACTTTCCACCGTGATTTTTTTCTTCATCCATAATAAAAATGTTTCATCATGCTTGGGATTATTATGACTTTTTAAGACATAAAAAATATATGGTAGCAGCCATGCTGAATTTATCTTTAGTCCTTTGGAAAACTAAACCCATATATGCACAAAGTCACAGCTGATGGCTAGCAGCCTGCTTTTATAAACAAAGTCATGGCAACTTTATATCCATAATATGAGAGAGTCCAAGAGCAGTGCAGAAACTCATCAACCTCCACCTGCCCCACAAAGGGCTCTGGCATGCAGCAGAAGTGGCAGTAGTTTGAAGAAAACTTCGGCTCTGGTTACAGAAGAAAAGCAAAAGGGAGTAGAAAGGAAGTTCAAACAAATGTGAGGTTTCTCTGTCCCCTTACAAAGTTTTGTGTCACTCAGTTATGAAAAAGTTATGCGTAAATACATCCAGTCAAATCTCACTGAAAAACATCTGTGCTACATTATGATATGAAAAACAAATACAGGGTGAAAGCTTTGTGCATAGCCCTGGCTGAGCCAACAAGACCCTTGGGCAATGCCTTAGGCTTTACCCATGTTCTCACCACGGATCTGCATGCTCCCATGAGCTTCTTCATCCTTTCACCCATGTCTCCCCACCGGCCAGGATCAGTTCCTTGGCCTCTGCACCCATGTGGGCAGCAGGTGCTGCAGTCAGAGGGGTTTACTCCTCTCTTTGCTCTCTTAGGCCTCCTCTCAGGACAGGGACAATAACTGAGAGTCAAAGCAGCCAGGCTGACTGAAATCCTCCTAAAAAGGTGCAGCAGGTTTAACCCCATGTTGCCCACAGCTGCCTTGAGAGCTGATGGCAATCCCAGTCACAGCTGCCAGTTCTTGGGGGCTCTCACAGTTTGTCCCAGCATAAAACCACCTCTGCCTTCTCTTCCTCGTCTTCCTCACCTGCCAGATGAACATATGATCAAAAGGGCAGCCATCTGGCTTGGACATCATGGTTAAAAATGCTGACCACAGTTAAAAACCGCCTCCATCAATGTGCCTAATCCCTTTTCAGCCCTGCTAATATTCTGGTTCCACAATATCCTATGGCAATGAACTCCAACATGTAAACACAGGCTTCGTGAAATCCTGCCCTTTTCTGTTATTGTTAAACTTTCTAATGATTTCATTGAGTGCTTCATTGTGACTGTATTGGCAGAAGCTGTGAACAGATTTACTATACTTTGTAGGCAGTATGAGGACTGTTATTTCATACTTTGCAGGATTTTTTATTTCCAGGGTAAAAACCATGTTCAGCACAATGTTTGTGTATTTTAAGACCCTCTGAATTTCACCAGTTGAATGTTTTGTAGCACGCAAGCGCCTTCACAGATCTGCTCTTTCTCTTACTCCTTTTTAATTCCTGCTGCCCAGCAGTGCCACCAGCCATGTTCCCAAGCCCATTGCTTGCTGCTCACCCCCTCTCTCCCTGCTTCCTACTGCCCATCGCTTTGCCCTTCCTGCCATGGTCTCCTCTCTGTAACCTCTGGCAGAAGGCAGCTCTGTTCCCAGTGACCCTGACATGACAACGACTGCTTATTGCCTTCCAAGAAATTCCAGGTCAATCTCTCTCAGTGTACAAGGAAATAATTTTTTCCACTCTCAAGTCAAGATTGAGGATTTTTTTCCTGATTTTTGCATGGTCATCATTAAGGAAAGCCCACAGCCATGTCCTGTTTCCCATAAGCTGTTTCCCATATCTGTGCACCACTCTGGAGTGCTAAAAGCAGCAAGCTGCCTCATCAGCATCTTTGCTCACTGGACTGGAATATTGCTAAGCATCATGTTTACATAGAAACTCTGCCCCAGCGCCTGTCTGACCCCCAACAGCTGACTCTGCTGCTTACTTTTCTCCTCAGATCACTATTAGCAATGAGGAGGTCAGCAACCCCTCCTTTCTCGACCTGGTGAGGACTCCCCAGATGAGGAAGAACACACTCATCCTGATGTACGCCTGGTGAGTGCCCATATCAGTTCAGCGTCTTATCAGGGTGGGGAGTTTTGGAGAAAAAAATCCCTTGTGACTTTTGGGTCTTTCCAGCTGCTTGTAGTCATTTGTTTGCCTCTCAACTTTTTTTTTCCCTTTGCTGTTTAGGTTCACAAGTGCCCTGACCTACCAAGGGCTTGTCATGCGGCTAGGAATTGTCGGAGGAAACCTCTACCTAGCCTTCTTCATCTCAGGAGCTGTGGAGCTGCCTGCTGCTCTCCTAATTTTAGTGACAATTGATCGCATTGGCCGGCGCCTTCCCTTTGGAATAAGCAACATTGTGGCAGGAATTGCATGCCTCGCTACTGCCTTTTTGTCAGAAGGTAATTCCCTTCCCAAAGCCAGGCTTGTTAGGTCAATGATGTCTCTCTGACACCTCTTAAGCAAGGACAGCAGACCACACAAAACTGTAGATAAGAGTGAAAAGTGTCCGGTGATGCAAGCAGCACCTCAGTCATGGAACAGCACACCTTATTTGCTTATAGATTCCTCTGGGACATATAATGGTCATATCTTTGATGGGTGGTGAGCAACAGCTGGATGTAGTCTTAGGAAAAATGGGTATAAAGACCCTGTACTGTTTTTGAAGGCAAATGCAGGGGAAGAGTATACAAACGTAAAGGTAAAATACACTCCCTGACTTGGAAGACACTTAATGATGTAAGAAATCAGTGATTTAGCTGAGGCAGCTTCATGGTCTTCTCATTTGCAAATAAAACAATGCAAACCACAACATGATGTAGGGGCTGTGTCAGACAACATGGAGATTGTTGCCCTGCCCTCACCCTCCCAGAGGTTTGGACAATGTTAAGGGGTTGGAGGAAAAGTATGGCTTTTGATTAAGCCATTCTTATCTTGTTTCAAGGACAACTAAATTGTCTGATATTGCACACAGGCTTCCCAGCACTCCTGTCTTTTCTTTAAATTGTCTTCCCTCCTGTGTAATTTTTTTTATCCCTGGGGAAGCATTTGGAGGTGCTCTGAAGCAAATGTTGCCACATCAGCATGCTTTGCCTTAGTGTAGCTGGGGACCAGCAGCTGAATGGGCATTAGAGAGGTTTATTCCTCCCCAGGGATGTTCCTGTCAAAGTAAGGGACAGTCCTGGCCAGCCTTAAAGGTCTTGGTTCCTGAAGTTATATTGTGGGGCAATCGTCTTCCTAGAGAAAAGACATGAGAAGCCACTTCAAGAGTATGACATGCCCATGAAAACAGTCAGGTTTGTGGTGAGTGCAAAAGGAAATCCTTCAAAGAGGTATATTGGTTCCCCTTCATCTCAGTTAAGCTCCCTTTAAAGGGATTCCTCCAAAAGTATGTAAAATTAATACTGTATGCTTGAGAAGCTTCACTGCTTTAATAGAAACAGAAAAGACGGGAAACAGAAAAGATGGGAGAGGGAAATGGAGAGGGGAGATCAATGCTCTGCTCCTGGTGCTGGCACGGGTGGCTGTGTGACCGTGCCCTGGGATGTCACGTTGTCATCACTTGTTTGCATTCATCGGTTTGACCACTGAAGGCCATGAGGACTAACTCTGCTGCCCTGGCAGATTTTCCCCATATCCCCACTTCTGTGTGCCTCTCATAAGAGCTGCCATATGTTTAGCAGATGCCAGTCACCCTGTGCTCCTGTGGCAGCTCCCCTGATGCAGGGCATGGCAATTCAGGCACAGAGGGCCTGGTCATCATGTCATCTGCTGACTTTGCCAGCATTATTCTCTACCTGTTAAAAAAGTACAAAGGACCCAGTGGGACTGCAGGGACTGGGGGACTGTTGACCTCCTGGAGCTAGGGCTGTTGCAGGAGGAGGAAACAAAGAGCAGCACTGGGGAATTATTCCTGCAGGACACCTGCCTCTAGCACCTTCATATATTTTGGGCCACATCATATTCTGAGCACAGTGCAGCAGGTCTGGGGTTAGAGCAGGAGCATCATGTGGGCCTGGTTTGACTTGAGCAAAGGGAGAAAGGAGTGGCCTGGGGGGCCAGCAGGATGCTGCCACCAGTGCTGAGGGCACCTTGCACAGGTGAGGAGACAACAGCCTGGGGATTAGATACTTGTAGATGGGACACCTGAGGTCCAAGTCCTGCTTTCACAAAAGGTCTGTTTATACAAATGTGAAAAGCTGCAGCGGCAGCTTGCAAACATTCCATCACGCTGGGGTGCTCACACAGTTTGAGGCTCCTGGCAGAGGGAGGAGGCACATGGAAGTCACCCTCACCTCGGGGTTCTGATGGACTGAAGAGGTGCCAGGGAGACAACATGGATTTGTTTGTTCATCTTGCTTTTCTTTCAGGTGTTTGCAAACAGAACTTTTCAGGGCAAAACCAGTGTCTTGCAACATGGGATGAAATTTGATGGGGGTTTGTTTGGTTGTTTTGGAGGGAAAATAAACCCAAGCATCTAATTTTTTGATTCAGAGCAAACTGAAATGTTTTCTTGTTCTTCCTGTTTAAGTTTTGAGAAAACACAATCACTGTCAGAGCCCTCCCCAGTGGCAGAGCTCCCCTTCATGCCAAGTTCAGGCTTGCTGTTTCACTTGCCTCCCTGTCTGCCCAATCATGATTAGACCATACAGGCAACCATCCTCTCCCAAGAGCATTGCAGAAGTGCTTACTGAGTTCCTTGTGATGCTCCTCCAGAGGCCACCAGCTCTCCAGAGCAGGCAGTCAGACTGTTGAGGGGTTGCACATGGTGCAGATGTGACCATCTCACCCACTGCTGATGTATAAGGGCTCCCCGCTGAGGTATACAGGTCAGTGGCTGGGCGCCAGGGCTTGAGCAGAGCCAGGAGAACTGGGCAGAGCCGCTGGGGCAGGGTAAGGCCCCTGGGCCAGTTGTGCCAGGTACAAAGAAAAACACCAAGGAAGGAAAGGAGGACAGGCAGGAGTGGCATTATTAGGAGTGTGTCTAATGTGCAATGGCTAGACAAATTATGAAATGTAGTTGGCCTGCTCTAGGGAGAATTATTTTACTGTAGCATCCTTGGAGGTATTTAAAAGACATGTAGATGTGGCACTTAGGGACATGGTTTAGTGGTGGACTTGGCAGTATTAGGTTTGTGATTGGACTTGATGATCTTAAAGGTCTTTTCCAACCTAAATTATCTATGATTCTGTGCACCTTTAGAGGTAGTTTCTTTGTGGTCAAAAGGCTTTGGGAGTTGACTCAGTGGTGTTTCTTACAGCATAACATCCCTATATAAATAAATGCTTCTTTCCAGAGCACAATTTGAACATGGTCGTGGAAGCTTATAACATTCATTCTCCAGCCCACGCTGTTATGCCCCACCAGCATCTTGAATCAACTGACTGCAAGTGATTTCTGATTCTCCAAAGCAGCCTTGCATGATGCTGGAAAGCAATAAATGCCAGTATATACTGATATCTTCAGCAGTGGCCTTTCAGTCTGATTTGCACTGATCCAGTGTTTCTGCAATGTAGCTTCTGCTGACAGGGCCTGGGGTTCTCAGAAATGCTCTGCTGGTGCAGCAAAGCACACTTCACCTGGGTTTCTTTTTGAATGAACAGATATCCCTTGGCTCAAAACAACGGTTGCCACGCTGGGAAGACTGGCCATCACGATGGCTTTTGAAATTGTCTATCTTGTGAACACTGAATTGTACCCTACGACGCTGAGGTATGTTGAAAGCTCCCAGGAATCTTTCAACTCTTCCCTCTGCTTTTCCCAATTCCCTGTTTCACTGCTGTTTAGTAAAACTTGGTTTTCTCCAGTTTCCTAACTGAATAGCCACTGCTTAATGTCATGGCATATACTGACGAGATAATTTTGGAGATAAGTCTACATTCTGCTCCTTAAACTGCTGGTTCATCTCTTTGGTAGCGCCTCTCAAATATCTGGCACTATTTTTCTTTTGCAGAAACTTTGGTGTTTCCCTGTGCTCGAGTTTGTGTGACCTGGGTGGGATCATAGCCCCATTCCTGCTTTTCCGATTAGCAGCCATTTGGTCGGAGCTACCTCTAATTATTTTCAGTAAGATTTGATTTAAAATGTACTTCTGGTTTAAATATCTTCCTCCTAACAGAGCTTTTCTTTTGGGGCAAAAGTGTAGTGTGTGGCCTCATTTCCCCCTCAGACCAGCCCCTCTCAACCTTCATGCCTAGAGCAAGAGGCAGTGGAGTAATTCTGTGGAAAAAACCCTAGTTATTTCTAACAAGGAAATGGGAGTCTCTGGCTAAACCAGACTTCCAGGAGATACAGGTGACTGGGAAAAACGCAAAAGAGATAGGATAGAATAAGAAGGGAAATTGGTACTAATGACAACTTTAGCTGAAAACAAAAATGGAAAGACAAAAGACATTTTAAAAGATTACCATTATTCCAAGAATAGACATATATAGAAGTACAGTCTTCACATTATCTAATTTTGAAATTCTGCTGCTGCTGAAGGACATATGAATTCCCTCTGTCTTCAGTAAAGAGCTACGAAATCAGAGAGGATCACAGAGGACTGTGCAACAGTCAGGGAACATTATACTTTTTTGCGTCAGCCGTTCTGTTTTTTGACTCATTACATTATTTAAATTATATCTATGCAGGAAATTATTCCAAAATAACTATTCCCGATGAACTATTTCAGACTGGCTCTCCATCTGAATGCTCTTTCCCAAGGATGAATTTTTATTCTGAATCACATAATCTGCTTTGGCCATGGATACACAAAGAGAGTATTTCAGAAAAATATCAATGGTCTCAAGAAACACAGGTGCATCTACATGATAGAGCCCTTTGAACAAAGGCAGATTTGTCTTCTGTGAGAAATACCATTCTGGTTCCAGTGCAGTTTGTAGGCACTTGTCCATGTGCACTTATATCAGGTTTTTGACTTCTAAGATCTCCCTTTTGGGGCAATTCAGGCTGTAAATGAACCCCTAGCCCTCAAGCTGGTTTGCAATTTGTTACATTAATGTAGCATAAAGATGCTTGTTAAGAGTAGGGTAATCAGAAATAGCTGTTGCACTTTAAAAATCTCACTTCAACGTTAATCTGAATAGATTTTCCTCAGTGGATAAACCCTGAAAATAAGAAAAGTAACAATTTTCTTATTGCTTTTTTATTTCTTCAATGTCCATTGTAGGTATTCTTGCAGGTGTCTGCGGCTTCCTAGTATTGCTTTTACCAGAGACAAAAGGTATCTCCTTACCAGAGACAGTGGAGGATGTGGAGCAGCTTTCAAGGTATGATATGTATTTTCTTACTCTTTCTTGGGTGAGGTTTCCTGAGGGTGTTCTCCTCCAACATTATCAGGTGTCATGAATTATTGATGTTTTCCAAGTGTCAAAGTAATTCCCTTGTCAGGTTGATGGTATGAGCAGGTGGTATTTTCCTCAACAGAAACGTGAACTTTTCAGTACCACTAAGGCCAGTTAAAGAAAAAAGAATGAGGATAGAATCTGTATTTTTCTCATAGAGACACAAAGTTGTCTTGGTCACCTCTGGAAGCAGAAAGTAATAGTGTGCAAGAGAGATACTGCAAAGTATAGCCTGCAACTCTCTGCTCAAGAAAACCAGGTATTACCTCAATTAAAGCATCCTGTGAAGAAGGGCCCTTGATCATGGGAGTATTTCCACAATTTGTGAAGTCAATGAAAAGTCACTTACAAGATGAATTTATAGCTGAAGAGTTGTAGGCACAGCTCTCCCACTCCTGGCACATGGCAAGCCAGACTCTTCACTGCACTGCAGGCATGCAGGGAACATTTACACCGTGGCTAAATTTCTTGAGGAGATAGCGCTATACATTAATGTTTCAAGCAGTGGCTTTGGATATTACATCAACAACTTTTGCCTGCTTCAATGTTAAAACTAAAGAAAGGGGAAACTTTCTGTGCAGAAAGTAAATGTTTCAGTACTGCAGCTTGGACTACAACTTGGACTACATATTTTCCTGTTTCTTTCACCCTTATATCCCTCTTCCCTTCTGTTTCTTCAGTCCTTTTGGTAAATGTGGCAAGAAACGGAAACACCAGGACACCAACTCCTATATTTGACCTTTGAAGGACAGCACTGAGAAAAGAACCTTGTTCCCATACTGGGAATTTGTTCTCCACCTGCCACCACTTCAAAATTTGCTGCAGAGTATGGATTAAACTCCATTATATTATTCTAAGCATAAGGATGTCTAAAACAAGCGGTGTATTGTTCTACAAATATGGAATAAATTCATTTTTTTCTGAGTATGCTGTTTGCAGGAAGGGAGCACTCTGTGGCTCGTGGTAGAGAACAGAAAAGCTTTAAAAAGTTGAACTATCCAGCTCAGTGAGCTCTTATTTATGTCTTTATATATTTGAGCCATTTGTTTATTTCTATTGTTAGCATATACATTTGGGTGGGGAATGTCTGAAATGGTACTGTTGTTTAAGATTTGGATGACTTTGAGGAGGAGAGGATGAGGATTTCAACCTGTTCCCCTTTCCCTCTGGAGAATCTGGACAAATAGAAGAGCTGATGGCTCAGGAAGGAGGGTGCTGATCAGGGTGGCCCTTTCTCTGGTTGGGAGGGATGGGAATCAGAAGCATGTATCAGAAGACCCTCATCCTGCTCTGATCCACTCCCTCAGCGAGCCTCTGCCACAAAAGCCCTGCTTCCCTCCCTGTTCAAGGGCTTTCTGAAGTGTGGCAGCAGTGCTCCTCCTCTCCTTCCCAGGGCTTTATGTAGGAGTCACATCCTACACAGGGCATTAGCTCTGCAGGTCAGATCATCCTGCTGCCCATCAGTGCCTCCTCCCAGACACAGCTGGGGTTCATGTGCCACCCCATTGTCCTGTCCCTGGCCAGGAACTTCTGTAACTCCAAGGGAAGGGCTTCTGCCTGCCCTCCCTCATTGGGTACTTTTCTGAACCTCTTTTTCAAGAGGATGCTGCTTTTTTGCCTTCTAAAACATGCTCTCTGCCCATCCCTACAAACCAAATTCCCTCACCCTGACCACTGCCAAGGTGACCTGCAATTTCTGTCTTCTGTCCATTATTATTTGTCATCTTTCTGTCTTGGGGATAGATTACTTGCGCTGTTGACAGGGAGGTTAAGCTGTCTTGGGAAAATGAGCAGGGATGAGACAAGAGCTTTGGTTATGGCAGGAGGTGTTAACTGATCCTGGTTGTTTCAAGCTGACCTGTAGAAGAAGTGTTTGAATCTGTGGCTCTGCAAGCAGATAGCAGGGACAGTCTGCCTTCCCTTTCAGCTGTATGACCTTCTTTACCAAGCGTTGGGTCCTGGCCACTGACAGGCAAGCAATACACTCCTTACAGTGAAGGACTTGAGAGAATGTGGTGTTCAGAAAGTATCCTGAGATACTTTCCAACAGAGAATTAAACAAGAAAAAGAAAGCCATTGAGCTCTTGTAAAGGGCCTTATAAGTTCAGAACATAACATATTTGGCATAAGCAAATATAGGACTTAGTTCAGAAGGTTCATACCACAAGCAAGTAATGCTAACATTACAGTCAGTGCAGCTGAATCACTACTGCTCTAGTCTAACCATCTTAAGATGGTTAAGATGTTAAGATGCACACATAGGCAGGAGCCTGCACAGGGGAATTTCCTATGGTGAGGAGTATACTGTGCATTTCAACAGTTCTCCTTGCCTTTTCCCAGCAACTGCCCATACCACCAACCCTGCTGGAGGAAAACAGGACCTTTACTAGTAATTTCAGACTAATATTTGCATACTTTGAGCAGTTAGTGGTAAATGGCTGTCTTTCAAGGCTGTTTCTAACTTCCTCTGAGGCATAGTTAAAGGTCAATGGGATGCTTAGCAAAAGTCAGTAGTGATTAAAGATATGAAACTAAATGGGCATCTCATAATGTTATGACTAATTGACACTATCTAGAAGACAAACCAAAACTGGAACTACTGCTGCAGGGAGAAAACTCCTACACCAATGCAGTCTTCTGCAGGTAGCTGTAAACTCCCTGGGGCTGGCTGGCGGACACCAGCCCTGAGCTGGAAGCTGTGGGCTTGCACTGGCCGGGTGCAGTGTCTCAGTGCAGGGTGGGAGCACAAGTGCCTGGCCGCAGAGTTCAGCTCTCCCTTCCTTGCCCCTGGCCAGACCGTACAGCAGGCACAGCCCTCAGAGAGGCAGGGTGAGGCAATCAGATGTGATGCTGTATGAGCTGAGCCTCCCTCTTCCTTTTAATGTTTCATCTTTGTGAATTTTACATTTTTAAAATTGGTTTCTTAAACACTACAGCAGTCTGAGAAAGACTGTGGAGATCGTTTAAAGGTACAGCTTGCCAAAGAAATGTCAATATTATTTGCCAACTGCTGCTCTTTGTGGACAACTAAAATGTGTTGAGAAGCGTGAGACACAAAGACTTGTTTCTGGCCTTTCAGACTGTTCTTTGTTTTGCATAGCACCATATGTTGCTCAGAAGAGAATATAAGTTAAATATTTCAGTATGTAAAATGGCTAGGACCAGTGTCAGAAGTTTGGATGTATTTATTTTCTAAAAATTCATATGTAGAGGACAGCAGGAAAAAGCCTGTGTGTGTGTTCTGACTTGTAATATGATGGTACTTAACAACTTCAGGTAGAGTTTGTATTTGGTAATGGCTTCTGTGTTCTTACCCCTAACAGGGGGACGTTGTAAGAGAGCAAACTTTCCCATCTCTGTGAGACTTTGGGTTGCCTCCTGAAGGTTGTGAAGTGGGTAGTACGTGTTATACGACCAGCGGTTTGGTGACAGTGGGGTTACAATGTTGTGGGTGAAAGAGGACAGATGAGGTGGTGGAAGCAGAGGGAGAACTTCAGTGAGGGAGGACCCAGGGGGAAACCAGCTGGGGTCATACAGACCACTGGACAGGCTGTTTGTTTAAAAAGAGTTATTATAAATCATATGTGTCTGAAACCACTTAATACATTGAGCCTTACGGGAAAGTCCTACAAACTTCTCAGGCGGCAAAGCAGTGTTCTCCTAAACTGCATGGATTGACACTAAAAAGGCTGTTGTGACCCACCTCAGTGAGAGGTACCTCTTCAGGAGGGGCCAAACACTGCCAGCTTTACTTGCCTTGCACGTGTTATACTTCAAAGGCGTAGTGAGACGTGTGATGTGCAGAGCAGACAACAGATCACTTTACCACTGCCAAAGACACACGTTCAACATGACCTCAGACACTCAGGACCTGTGTTCTTCCTGCCTGCAAAGATTTCCCAGACCAGTAAAGGAGTGAATGTGCTATTTGGTCCAAATGTGCCCATGCCACCAAATTTGCCTCGTTACACCTTCTAGTCTGTGCAGGTGGTTAGCAGTAAGTGGCAATTTTTATTGCCATTGTCACTATTGCAGAAGGAAAAGACCACAAATGACAAACTTTACGAGGTTATGAGGTGGGACTTCCATAACTGCTCAGGCATGTCCAGACATTTCTGGTGGGTTTGGAAAGGACAGGATGAGTGGGTTTGTCTGCCTACAAGCAAGGTAATAACCATACCTGCAAAAGTTCACATTTGAAGAACTTTACAAATCAAAGCCCAAGCTGCAACACAGAATTTATGTTGTCGGGGTAGTACTGTGCATATTTCTTGGCTGACTTAATGATCCAAGTGAATGGATATAGAAACTATGCAGGAGGATATTTGGCCCATGAATCCCTCCCTACCACAGAGGTGGGTGGGAATGCTGTATCAAAGCTGTTCCTGTTCAGGAAGGCAATGCCCTGGGATAATTGCTTCTCCCAGAATCAGACTCCAGGTGCAGAAGCTGCAAAAATCACCCTGCCACCTAATTCTGTCTTATATCTCCCTTTATAGCTGTTGTGGTTTAACACCAGCTGGTAACTAGGACCCACACAGCCACTTGCTCAGTC
>VZTV01062092.1:0-20154 GCA_013400875.1 Anhinga rufa
GGCCCGCTGCCCGGCCGCGCTGTGACAGGGTTTTCTTGCGTTTCGGCCCCCCAGGCGAGTGCGTTCTGTTACCCGCGAAGCACGCTGCCAGGCGGCGGCGTTCCTTGGCGCCCCGCCGCGCCCTCCCGCAGGCCGGGGGGGCGGCAGGTGCCCGGCGAGCTGGGGCGAGGCGTGAGGCGAAGCTGCCTGCATCCTGGAACAAAATAAGCTCAAATAGCAGCGTACCAAAGCCTTTTCGAAAGGAAGAGCGACGCAGCGTTGCGCAAGAGGCTTAAACACAGAACTCTGTCCTTTTGCCGTCAGACTCCTCTGTATTTAGTCCTTGGGACAACGTTTGCATAAAATGCTGAGGCAACGGGACTGACACACTGACAAGACTCGCACAGCCCAGGCGTCTGTTGGACATGACATGCGCTTAAGGCCTCTAACACTAAGCAGCATTGTTTGTCTTCGCAGCAGAAGTATACCAGTTCTGTTACAGAGATACTGGAGGAAAGCACAAAGCCAGCTAAAGTACATTGTACATTCGTACAGTACTAAGTGCAAACCGATAGGAAAGTAAAACACGTGAGAGAAACAGACTGACTGGTCTGCCTGCCTGTTCCGTCTCTCAACAACCATCCAACAAAAAGCAAAGCCACCTGCCCGGCCGCCTGAATAAAACTAAATTGCGGATTACATCAGTTACAAGCTGCATTGATTTCTAGCAGGGTAGACATGAAAAAGAGGCATTTTAGTCCTTGCTATGGCTTACTACTGTGGGTTCACCGGTGACGTTGGGAAACCTGAACGGAAACATTTATTACATATACTGAATTAAATGAAGTAAATCACAGTCATTTTCTCATTGTTAGAGTGGAGTACCACGGTGAGGCATCTACTTTTCATTAAGGAAGATGCTTCCTTCTCATTTTCAGCAGAAAAGGTCACTATAAAATGCACCATGAATTCTGTACGTGCTGCGTCCCAGCCATTTACTCAGCTCATGTCTAAAACTCTCCTCCCCCACCTGACTGCCAGTAACCCTGCCTACCTTGCGACCTGAAAGCGAAGCTGTTTTTTTCTCATTTGTGCGTCACTGTTAATAATAAAACTTAGCATCTGGAATTTAGCAATTCTTTGAGTGACCTCCAAGCTAGGAGCTAATCCAAAGCAGCCTCCTATAGGTAGCTGGTGCTGGCTCCCGTGCGCTGAGGAGATAAGAAGCGGGACAGCGTGTTTTGGCCAGCAGAGTAAGCAGTGTGTCATTCAGGACACCCACTGAGCAGCGGATCGAGGCACTGCAATCTTCACCCAACCATCTCTCTTACAAAACCGTGTCCATTTTAAAGTTGCAATAGTGCACCACCTATATATATATACATATATATATATATATAGGTGGCGCAATTAAAAAATATTGGTCTTTTCAGCCCTGCTTTCCCAAGAGGTGCTGAGAGGCTCTACCTCTCACCAATGCAGTGGAAGCAGAGCATGCTCAACACCCGTGAGCCAGAGAGAAGGATGGCTTTTGCTATCCTCAGAGGTTTAACGTGCATGCGTTCCCTCCTCAGATCGGTGTGCACAGCTCCCGTCAAATTTGAGCAGTTGGCAGATACCAGGCAGCACAGCCTGAAGGCTCCATGGGTTTCAGCAGGCTGAAACCTGCTGTCAGGTATATGGTTAATTATCCACGCAACAGTAAAAACTGCGTGCTGCACTACAGCAGTGAGGCAGTTGTTTGTGTGGCAGTATTTTAAACAGCTATTTCAGAGCTGTTGAAGAGAGATGCGAGTCCTTTCTTTGGAGACTGATAGGAAGCTATCGTCTGTCTCCTCAGTAAGGCTGTTTTATGACGCGTGCATCCAAATTACAAGCCCTCAGGAGCCAAACTGGTAATTAGCACATTTTACAGACTCTCAGGATGATCTAAACCATTTTCCTCTCTGCACAATAATGCCGTGATTATAAACTCTGGTTCTTCTAGTGTAAGCTGAAAAAGGCAGCATATGATTCCCAAAGCACGGGGTAACTTTGGGCGTTGCTTATGATTTCATGGTTTGTTTCACAGCTGTTTTGCAGTTTGCCCGTAAGCAGCTAATGGCTAAATTCACATTTCAGTGTAATTCCATGATGCTGCAGCATAGCCCATAACTGAGCGGTGACTTCAGCTGATCCCCCACGGGGATCTCCACCTATGTATAAATGTTACATATATTTCTCTCTAATACTTGCAGCCATGAACATTACATACATAAAATGGCACCTTTTTAAATACAATCTCAACATGCCAAAAATAGATTCTTTCATCAAGTTTCTGCCCCGCAATATCCATCTTTTGTTTACAATGTACATATATATTTATATTTTTATATATAGGAACATGAAAATACCATATATAAATATTTACTTTAAATCCCTATATCTAAGTACATATGATAGCATCAGCGGACCAGTTGCTAGGTACCGGAAGGCCCACACATTCCAGATGCGGTTTCTTGGGGGTTTTTTAAGCTGCGGAGATGAATTACTCAGTACATTTAAGCAGGACAGCGTGGGCTATTTATACCGTCTGCAGACCACTCACCCCCTGCCCATCTATATCTGTGCACAGCACGTGCATTCCTTCTTACGGTATGCACTGTATTTAGTTTTACAGAGCAAATATTTTTGTAGCACAAGGGCAATATCTTACAGAGTGGAATGGAACCAACAGACAAAAGTAAACTTAACTAAAGTCTGCAGTGCCAAAAAAAAAAAAAAAAAGGAAATCTAATTGCTCCACGGTGCTTATCGTTGCTCTGTGAGTTAGAAACAATGGTCCCAGGCTTGTGAAAATCAAGCTTTAGATTGGTACTGTTTGTCAGTGTTTTCACGGTCAGTACCAAGGTGCAAGAGCCTTGGATTCAGCTACTGTATAGCCCTCCTCTCAAAAACGCTACAAAAATAAATCTTGGGCACAATCTCAAAAGAGGCTTCTCTTCTCTCTCTCACACAGCACAACAGCCCGCTTACCCAACGAGGCCGCTGATCACAGTACACGGCTGCCAGATCAAGGTTTTATGGACCGCATATTTGCCCACACACCCCTACCCTGAGAATTTTCTAAAAATTCTCTGTTGCTGCGGTCTTGCCCTGAACTGAAACAGATTTCTTAAACAGAAATTTGCCAGTCTATAGCAACCGGCTGTTAGCTATTTTCTGCTTTCGGATAATAAAGTGCTCTTGTTTTAATTAGTTACTAGTTAGCAGGGAACTCAAAGGAGAAGGTACGCTTTCTCTTCCTCCTCTCACTACTGCACTTCCCCAGGAGTTACACATGAGATTCATCTAGATCGACGTCCGTCTCCCCGAGCTCCACGTGCGTGAAGCTGAAGTGGGTGGCCAGCAAGGGGTTCTCCATCCCGTTGTCCTCACTGATGTGCAGGACTGTGTCCCCGTGCTGCAGCAGGCTGGTGGTCTCGAGGCCAGCGTAGTCCTCGGTGTCAGAGAGCTGGGGGGGTGGGGTGCTCTGTGCTGTTGTTGGCCGGGACTCCAAGCCCTCCTCTTTTTCCTTCTCCTTCTCAGCAGAAAGTGCCTCGCTCTGCAATTGAGGAGAGCCAGTGGTCAGGCTCAGAGAAAGCGGGAGGGAGAGGGGGGAAAAAAAATCAAGGGAACATCTATAAAATATTTTCTCATTTGGAAATACTTTTTCCATAAAGGGCCAGGCACTTGCAGATTAAAAATCCCTAACGTTTTGCCCTAACAATGACATCTTTTTGCTGGCAAATCAAATTTGTGGCAACAATCAGAAAGGTAATCTGATTTCAGTCGTTAACACTTCCTCATTTCATTTTTTTGTGTGTGTGTGTATCCTCAAGACAGGCGCCTTTCATTTGTTCATGGCAAAGGACATAACCCCCAAAAGACACTAGATGTCTGGGCACATAAAAGTGATCTCAGTGTCACTGATGTGTTGAAGGGATGGATGACTCTGATTGTCCCTGCACTGTCCTCAGCGGTGTCCAACACAGAAAAGTGTTGGACAAGCAATTTCTTCTGAAATGTGGTGCATTTGCTGAAACAGTCCTCAGGTTTTGAAAGGGTCCTTCCCTGGAGGATGCATTTCTCAAGCTGTAAAAACCTGTTGATGAAAACTCGCACTGGTGAGCCGGAACGGAAGGACTACTATATGTGACAGGAGGATGGAAAGGTTGCACAGATCTGGAAGTGAATGGTTTACCAAACTAGGGGCTGGACAGCGAACTCAGCCTAAAGAAGGGACGTGCAGAAGAGTTCGCTGTCTTCACTCACCCGCCAGCTTCCATTATAGCGCTGTAACGCATCAGGCATTTCCCGATAAATTTGCCCTGCAACTCTGAAGCAGCAGCGGACAGGTGCACGTGATAAAACCATCAGTCACGTTACCTGGCCAGTGGTCTGGCTGTGGAGATCAGCCACAACGATGGCAGGTGAGGAAGTCAGCACAGGTTTGCTTAGCGGTTCCTGCTTGCTGGTCGCCTGGGGGCTGCTGCGGCTGCAGCCCTGCTGCTGGGCTGCTGGAGCCGACGGGTCCCCTGGGGAGGCTGCTGTTGTCTCAGGCTGGGCTTCAGTGAAAGTCACCGACCGCTTCTGCTCCGCTGAAGGGGACAAAGCCCAGAAAACTGAGTGTTAAAATGCTACAATTTGGGAAGGAAAACATGACAAGAAAAGAAGAGAGAGGATCCCTGGAGTTTTTACAGCTAAGACAGGATTCGTGATTCACTCCATCTTTATAAGCTGATTGGAGTCTAATCTAAAAGCCTTTTACCCTAGGCTTCCTCTGAAGCCATAACAAGAGTCAGGGATCTCCTGAAGACTAGTCGCCTGACCTATCTTGGTCAGGGCTTGGTGAGATAAATGCCACCCGTGACATCTTTCCATCCCAGAGTAATACACTGAATTGAATTCCCATGTGAGTTAGGCATTTCTGCCCTCAACTGAAAAAAAGAAAAGTGAGATGCAAATATATAAGGGAATTGCCCGGGGTTTTGCAGGAAATCTGAGAAAAAAAAGAGGGCAGCTGATTGTCCCCCCATTCCTGCAGACTGAATCCGCTACCTGGGAATAACAGAACAGCACAGGGTGAAGACAGCTAGACTAAAACTTAACAGTAAAACTGATATCCCTGCCCCCGCTTTTAATTATTTTGGGTCAACTTTTATGTTTCAAACATCTCCAGCAGCGCTGTTGCCCCAGCACAGTCCTGGTCGAGTGATTAGAAACCCAGGAAGTTCACAAGCAGCCTCTGCTCTTCCAGGTGTTTCCTCCAAAGTTAACGGCTGGCTTCAGATGGGACAGAATACCGCCTCCTGCTCTGCTTGGCAGTGCTGGCTCCTGGAAATGTACGGCGTGCACTGGAACAGTCCTATATTCATTTCCATATACAACCCTTAAAGCTCTGCACTGCTAAGCTGAGAAATGATGGGAAATGCCCTTCTTTCTACTGCTCTCAATAGCAGCCTCAAAATTTGCACATCTGGAGGTTTTGGACAAGACACCCTGAAAGAGGACACCTGTCCCCTAAATTCTCCCCCCCTCTAGGAGACATAATAATTCACTGTCCATGTCCAGTTTCACCTTGAAAGCCTTTGGAGAAACCACCAAAGAGCTTTGAGGGGAGGATTTTCTGACAGGATATCCACTTACTGGGAAAAAGGATAAAACTGCTGGGACTTCACTTTAACACAGGCTACTAACAACGTACCGACTTTTCCTTTAAGCTAAACCGACAACATAGTATTTTCGACTTTCAGATACGAAGTGCTGGTTCTGGAAATGCAGCGCTGCCCTACCGCTAGGCTTTGGTTTTGGCTGGATGCTCCGCCGCGTGGTTGAAAGTCGAGCTCCGTGACGGCTACGAGGTTCGGTTTGAGTTTTCTGACGGGACAGCAGTGGTCGCCGAAGCTAAATGTTGGAAGAAAGAGTTAGGCTGATGTATGTCCACATATTGCACAACTCCTCCTCTGTAAGGAGAACAGATCGCCATTGTCTATTCCTCTAGATGTCCATTCACCCTACTTTTAGCAGATATATGTTTTACGGTTTCCATGGCTCAGACATCTCCTTCAAACGAACTTCAGGGGTTTGTGCATTTTCAGTTTAATACTGAATGTAATGCAAATGCAGTTTGTGTGACCATCGTTTAATTAAAAAACCAATAAATTAAAAAAAGCCTGCAGAGGAGAGGATTGGGGAATTCAAAACAAAGCGCCCCTCCTCTCTTAGGGATTTGTCAGGCCTCACAGCTACCACTTGTGCCACGGTTCCTGCTAACTCAGCAGACTGCACTAGTATATCACAAATGAGGTAAAAGGGACACGTCACCTCCACAAATCACTTCCAAACCGACACAGATGAGAAAACCAAACCAACTCAAACAGGAGGAGGGAAGGTGCGTTCACTCCCCGTGTCCTCACCTGCCGTAGGCCTCTCTTCCGCCCCAGGGGCTGCTGCAGAAGGAGGTTCTGCTGTCCTGGCTCACTCTGCACGCTTGCCACCCTGTTAGATGTTGACAGCATTAGGCCAAGCACAGAAGCACCCTGTATAACTCGTAGGTGTCCTGGCAATTGTGACTTAACTAAATCAATCAATAAATAAATCAACCAACCAACCACTAATGGCACAGTCACTTCAAAGATCAATACTGTCTTTGAAGGATGGGGGGGACGTGTCTCTTGGGTTGTGGCTTCTGGGGCTTAGGAAAGGGTGGGAGGTGGAGTCATGGCATTCAGGACTTGGCCACGCACAGGTAGCATCCAAGTATAAATAACTGCAGATTTCAGTTTTCAGTCATTGATTGATGCATCCCACTGAGCAACACTCACTTCTCTGCATCCTTTGCCACATCAGTAAAGGCAAGAATATCAGCTTCCTAGCTCAAAAGCCTTCTTGTTTGCTTTTCCTTTTTCAAGGACAATGTTGTAAAAGCTATTATTTTTTTTTTTCCTCCCAAATAGACTCCACAGCCTCATCACAATTTTGTCATCTGGTTTTAATTTCAATTTAAGTCAACAAACAAAAAACAAACACAAAGTGACAAAGGATCCATTCACATAATGGATGCATGAGTTATGTGAACAAGGCCCCACACTCAACACTTGCAGCCTTAAGTCTTTTTGCGGCTAACAAACAAAGAAGACAAGTAAACGTAGATTATATATATGTATATATATAGAAATACAGCTTTTTAGTTTTTCATATCTTGGCACAAAATATCTGAAAATCTGCAGTAAAAGAATCTTTAGCAATAAAACATACTCAGCTACATACCATCTCATTCTACTGTTCAACTGACCGTTTAATCTGCTTAATATAAAAATACCACCCTCCCCTCGTTTTTATCAAAGCACTGCAACCATCCAAACAGTTATATTGGTCATTTGGCAGACAGCGGTCACGAAGCATTTTAGCTGAATGAACTATGTCTGAGAGACATATGGTTACAATAGCAACTAAAATTGAAGATGGACTCCTTTTAAATCAGGCAGCTGCTTATGTGGGACAGACCGGAATCCGCTGAGCTACGCGTCCTATTTAAGCAACTTCCAGCTATATCTGGTATGCATTGTTGAAGAGTCACTACTACAATCCATTCTGCCTTTGGCCTGCATTAATCTAAAGGAAAACAACATTCTTTTCTCTAGATGTTTTCCTTGGATCTCCCTGGAGGAGCTCAGCACCACCAAGAGTGAAGGTTTATCGCCTGACCTTACAGGAGCAGAGGAAGACGACAAATCTGGTCAGACAAGACATGGAGGATGTCCGTGGAGGGGCTTAAAGAGTTCTGTCTCCCGAACAGCTCATTCTTCGCTTTGGCAGAAGTTGTCGCCCTTAGAGTGTTTGGTGGAACAGAACATGAGAGCTTCCTGGTCTGCTTCGGGTCAAAGTCTGGTTACTTGACCTGAAAGCCCTATTCCTTCCTCCCTTATCGGTTTAAACTAAAGCCAGACTTCGCACTAAACCATATGTGTGTGTTTCTACCAGCTCTACTGGGGACTCAGTGGGCAACTTCAAGGAGAGACATCTTAAGGCCCTGAAGCTGTTTCTCTTCTGATTGTCTGACCACAGCCTAATAATCCTAGGCACGCCCTCGGCAATCTCACCACAGCTGCAGTGGTTTGGAAAAAGAAGGAAAAGCCTCTGCAAGCTCAAAGCCAGAACAAACAAGATATATTTGAGTCCTTTTCTCCCTCAGATAGCTCTTCCAAATGAGATCACCAGTCTCTGGAACATATTTTCCAGCTTTTACGTAGGGTATTGACATGATTTACATACAAAACATCCTAAACATCATGCAAACACCCGCCTATGAATAAGCAGAGTCCTCAAAGTTGTTTCCTCTTAGAAGGACTGTGTTCTTGACCCAGACAATGACTGCAGCACATGTGACTGGTAGGTCCAGAAGCAATGCATCATTCCTTATTAAAGCAAAGAGACTGCGCTTACATTACTCTTTAGATTTGTGATCCAGACTACCTGAAATTACAGCCTGTAGAATTTTCTTAATCTGTTTCTAGGATTACATAAAAATTTATTCCTCTAATTTTTAAGAAGTTTTTAGAGTAGTTACCAGTATATAGGAATTAGCTGGAGAAGGTCTTGAGAAAATAATTTTCTGTTGGACTAGCTTTTGAGAATACTGTCACAATTTCTGATGAAGGAACAGTAACTCTTAGTTCTATGAGTGCGGAGACATAAACGACCGTAGCAGAAAGACTACAATTATATTCGGTACGAAACACTGTTTATAGTGGTGAAACAAACTCATTTCACATGCATCATGAAAACGCTTTGAAAAAGTCATTAGAGAAAGGGAGTACATGGACCGCATGAGGGCACAGGGGCTATCTATACATGAGGAAAAACCTATTCCACGGAGTAATCTGTGCACTGAAGACAAACAATAGGTGAGCAAAAGAAAGGATGGACTTCGTGTCTTCCCGCTGGAGTCTGGGATTTTCAGCCTGGCTTATATGATAAGTGAAATGAGTTTAGCGAGCCGGTGGATGTTTATTTCCACTACTGAATCATTACACAAATTGGTATAATTTGGGATGATCTTATGAACTGAAATTGCAGATATCTATTGCAGGCAAATGGTGGACCAGAGAGAAGCCAAGTCTTGCAGAGCTGCCTGCGCACAGCACAGTTCTGCTGTGCCTGTCTTTTTGCCTCCTATCCCCAATTTTGAAGAAGGGAAGGAAAGAGAGAGAGAGAATCATAAAGACCGCAAATTTCAGATGAGTGACTGAATTTTCAGGTATAACCTTTCAGTTCGTGAGGGTTTCTGAGGGCTTTATTTTCACATCAAAGAACAGCACTACTGATCTTGTTTCCGTGAAAATTAGTGTGGCAGGCAGACTGTCGGCTCTGTGTAGCCTGCCCTCCCTCCTTTTCTGCCTCTCCTCGTTTACCAGACCTGACCAGGAGTACGCTGTTTTTCTGGCAGCCCGTGGGACCCAATCAAGGAACACTGAATCAAATGCCATTTCAGCTGGCAGTACGTTTCCCTCCTGTGGCAATGTGGTCAATAAGAAGGGGGTTTCTGCAGTACATAAACCAGATTTATTTGGGAATTACAAAGCAGATTTTTTTCCTGCCCATCACAAAGATGCTCTGTCACTCTCTGAGTATCTCTGTCAGGGATTTTACCTTCCCAGTAACGTCACTCCCATTACATAGTTAGGGCAGAGACAGATGAGCAAAAGATCAAACAAACCCAGCTTCGTGGAAGCATGTCGCCAGCACTACAAGAAATGACAGCCAGCGCAGTCACACAGTGAGGGCTAAAAGAAACTTTATCAGGTTGGCAATTATAATAAGTGATGTTCATGAATTACAAGAAACCATGCAGCCAAAAAGGAAGAAAAGAAAGAAAGAGAAAAAAAGAGAAAAAAAAAAAAGAAGAAAAACAGAGACAAAGGAGGCAAGGAGTTTAAATGTCTATTAAAGAGGTGTACATGCTTGCCACGCCATTATGGTAGAACGGACACCCTTTGTGTCCCAAGGCATAGGAATGAGAGGGTTGGTGGACAGAGGCCAGCGGAGAATGGGTGAAAATGTAGATGAACTCCTGCTCTTGCGTTCCCAGACACATCCTAGCCCGGTCAGTGCTAGATCTGCTGTGCTTGCCCAGGCAATGTGAATTCACTCTGATTTTCCCTATTAGGCGCCATTAAGCTAAGACAGGCATAACAACAAACATTAAAGGGGAACGTGTTTGTGCAACAGATTTCAATTACAGTGACTTCTCATTCTTCCTTTCTGATTGGGGAAAACATCCTCTCCTCTCAGATTATAACCACAACGATTCGCGATGCTGGACACATATGCTCCTCAGCCCTGGCCCCCGTGCTATCTGTTTACTTCTGAGCACTTAAATGCTATCCCCTTCCTGCCTTCCCTGCTTTTCTACATAGCTGGCTCTAATTGCTATAGAACAAAGGGAAAAAGGCTGTATTCTTTTTTGCGTTTGTCACTATTTATTTAAAACTCCTACCTTCCATGAGGGTCTAGTCTCCATGATTTATTTCCTGGTCCTTTGTGAAAATCGGTGTGACAGAAATTAGTAGGAACCCACTGTACAGCTGTTTGCATTTTGAGTTCAAAATAAATGATTGCATTTGAGCTCACCTGTTGACATAGCTGTCTTATAGTCCTCGACCTCACTGCCATTATTAGGAGTGACTCCCACCCACTTAACAAGATCAAAACATTTCAAAGTGAACACTGATGTAACCTGCTATCAGGTCATTATGGCTTTAACTCAGGTATGGACCTTGTTCTTCCTCATCCTCCTCAACTGTAGTGAGTTTTTAGCTCTACTTAAGGGACAGCACTTAACTTCTTTGGTTGAATGACTTCTGTTCTCTTTAGGCCCCAAAACATGCCATCTATTTTGCTTTATCACAAAACCAGATAACAATATTCCTGCCTCTGCCAACAAGCCGATGTCTTTTCCTAACGTCACACGGTAGCACCAATTAGAGACCGATCTGCCAAAGCAGGATTCACGCACACAAAGGACACCATGAATCATGGGATGATCTCAGTGACACCAACAATGATAAACTCTCATTTGTCAGCTGAGGAGAATGAACAAACGAACAAAGCAGCCTGTCCCCACCCCGAAAAGCCACTACTAACATCTAAAACCAAGCTAACAAAATAAAAACCGTTCACACAAATGCCTCTCAGCATATCCACATCTTCAGCCGGCGTGGTAAAGTAATGAAATAATGTGTTACCCTCTGTGTTGCCAACGTAAGGGGCCGTGTTCTTCTAGGAGGAAACAGAGATGCTCTTGGGACTAACGACAGCTTTCCGACCTCCCGAGGATGGGTTGAGGATGGGTTGAGAGGTGCGAGCACAGCAGCAGGACAGTAAGGATGATTAACACGACTGAGCTGGCTGTTAAAGGTGCAGACCTCCCGTCTAAGCTCACTCCTGACCCATTTGACAGGCACGGCTGTAACAGCGGTTGCACACGAACTCCCCAGTCCACGGGTGATGGGGAACAGCTAGACCTGAACTCCGGCACTGACAGGGCAGCTTTAAATATGTATTAATGGTGTTCACCTGCAAGCTTTCTAAAGTTGTCATTTGAGAATTGGAAACACTTTGTAAAAATAATGAGAATTACTGTAAAGCATCCACAGACAACTATATATTCCACAGGAGTTATCCTAATTAGTTTTATTAGTGAATGTTAAAGAACACAGCTTGATATTGTTATTAAGTCTTTTGTGGCGACAGCACTCTGAGATGAATGGAAAAACAGATGTCTCTGTTTTATATAAGCCTCCAGACTAATGCTTATAACAGGCTACAGCTAATGCCTCATGGATAATCTTTCTCATGCCTTTCAAGCAATTGCTAAACAAGGGGAAAACCCCGAGGCTAGCCAGCCAGCCTGCTATTTCACTTGCTACAGCTTTTTCTTTCTCCTTCCCCATAGCCTCCTCAAAGGTATTGGCAATCAAAGCTGAAAACTGAAGGTGGGTTGCTACACCTTTGACTTGCAGGCCTGAATATCGATGAGCCACAAGAGACAGAGATGGAAAGAGTGACAAAAGGTGAGGGGAAGAGACAGAGGAGATTGGAAACGGCTCGTTTCCCAGCACACACACTGACAGACAGGTAGTGTTAACACTGTACCTAGAGAGGCTGCCCTCAGTGGCCAGGCTCGGGGAGTCATCGAGGACATTAGGTTCACTGCAGGAGGGGCAGGGAGATTAAGAATTTAGGGAAAGAAAATGCAAAAAGCATGCGATTGTCTCTGTTTTCAAGGGAAAAAATATCAACGGAATAAAAAGGTAAAAAAAGGACGGTAACATTAATTGGTCTCGCACGCTCAACAGCACATATATGACTCAGAGGAGCTGAAAGAACATCTGATAACAGGAGCAGTCTTTAGAGGGAGTTTACACTACATGGAGACTTCTACATCTCTGCTGAGAACTGGAGAGCTGCAGAGTTCAGTAGGATGTGTTTCCACAGGAAATAAGGGCAGGGAACTGTTTTCAAAGCCATTTTCCTGCAGCTTTTCCATATATTTCAGTTCTATTTACTTCCAGCATCATAGAAAGCTTTTCTTCCCCCTTCCCCGTGAGCCAATTCTTCCTGAGGGAGGGCTAATCTACCTCCAGTGAGCTATAGACCACTCTCCTGGTACGACTCTAAGGACAAACATCTGGAAAACAAGGTCTCGTAGTGCAATGAAACTGTAAGTAAACAGCTAGCGTGGATCGATCCTGGCAAACAAGTACACAATCACATTGCTTTTCTACGCTTCAGCCTTGCGGGCAGGAGCAACCTTCTCAGCCCATAGGAAAAACATGAAAGTAAGAATGCAGTCTGCTGGGTTACCAGCAGGAAAGCAATAATAATATTACTTAACATTAATTAGTTTACATTTGTGAGGCAGTCTGAAAGCCCAGAGACCATCCATAACTAAAAAGGGCATGACGTCGTGGACTATGATTATGCTTGCTGAGCTTGTACTTTCCCTACACAGATGAAAAGCAATTCTCCTGGTATACCATGTACTTGAGAAGTAGAGAGCAAAGCTCTGTTGCAATTAAAGTAGTTTTTTCTCAGCATCACCGTGACTTGGGATTGCACAAAGCAAACATTGCTGTCAGTCAACTGTGACTCTTATGAAGTTTATGCATTGAAGATGGTAGTGGAAGATTGAGGAAAATGCAGTCTTGCATATTAATTTTTCAAGAAACAAAGGGACTGAATCAATTGAGTTCAAAAGTCAAATGAGTTCCTGTAGCCCTTTTGTGAAAACTCCCGGATAAAATCTGTGTAACTTCTCTCTAGTAAATCACTTCTCCTATCTCTGCTGGTATGTCCCACAGCTGTTACTTTTCCTTCATGTATCAAGGTTATTCCTTTAATTCCAAGCAAGACTGGGGAGGGAACAGTATTGTTTGATCTTACAAGGCTGGTCAAGAGATAATGTAGAATTTATTCTTTAAAGGTTCAAAGCAAATAACATAAATTAATCTGTCCATTGTCAGATATCCTTGGATAACTATGTCGCAGACAAATAAAGCGATAAACATTGCTTACTTTGAAAAAAAAATCACATTTAAATGCAAAACTTCTCTCTACATCTTCTAAAGATGTACATTTGCCAAATTCCAGTCTCTTTCTCACCACTCCAAGTTAACCAGGAATAAGGCGTTCAAAGTTATTTCTACCACCGAGTATATTTCTGGTTTTAAACAGTATTAAACCCCATCTTTGAACCTGACATTCTGTTTCTGTGACAATCTAGTTACTGTTCTAGGAAGAACAAAGACTACATGGAAGAAAATGAAGTAAATCAAACAAGATGCCTCTGCCCCCCTTCCCAGCTTCTCAGGATTCCTCCCCGCTCTCTACACAGATTGTGTACTGTCCCCTGGTTCAGTGCATAACCCCAAAATAATGTGTTTTCTTTTTGCTATCCATGGTAGTAGCAGAGGAAAATAATAGGGTTTTTGAAACTGTTTAAGAGGAAGGTTTCTATGGACCTTATGCACACAGATCCTCCTGGGAAATCTTTATTTGGAACCCTGCACCCTTGGTCCAACACTATTTCAGGGTGAATAAATTTAGCATCGCTATGCTGGCACTGATTCTGGATCTAGTATCTGTGCGATACTATCCCGCATCTCTGATATACACATAATATACCTGTGCCATTTCTGCTCTCGTGCATATAATGGGAAAGGTGAAAAGCCCATGTTGTTACCTTTGGCTGGGTAACATGCCCACCTCAGCCTGAGGTGCAGACACGCTGGAGAGATGGCTGGAGAACCGCCTCCTCCCAATGGCACCCATAAGGTATGCTTCTTGTTCACTTACCACACTGGGCATGCTCAAGGAGTCATCTAGAAAGAAAGGAAAAACAGGAAAGGAGAGGAAACAACCACCCCAAGCCCCATGTACATACGTACAGTTGTCACGAGATAACAGGATGCCAGAGGTGTACCCAGCATTTACTTACCAAGCCCCCAAGCCTGCAAATTTGAATACTTCCATTAGATTTTGCAGTCACAGCTCAGAAGGACATATGCATGAAACCCTGCAGGGTGAGGAACCCAGCACTCGTGAGGCGGGGATATACGTATGCTTTCAGCTTATATGGCTCTCAGGAAAACGTGTTTGGGGAGCTCAGCTTCCACTAGGGCTTAATTCCTGTGATTAATAAATTGTTTCTTAATACACAGCGTTTTCTAGCATAAAAGTTGTAACTGGACATTTTGCTGGTGTGAAATAAACTGCTGCTTTGATACAGCAAAGCATTGTTACAAGAGAAAATACATGACAGCAAAATGCAGAACTGACACCCTTTAATGCCCTTTGGGGCGTGCATTTTAAAATGTCACCAAAAAATTGGATAAAATGACTCGGACACATCCTACTGCAACTGAATTATGCAGACGGCTGGACTGTGATCAGGACTGCTTGAAATTTTCAGTGCTGTTTCAAATTATATAAAGTACCTGGAAAGAAATTACTCTGTTGTGGTTTTTACCACAACAACTTCTAGTTATAAATAAATAAAGGGGAAGTTTTGTGTAATTTTCTCTTTTCTTTTTGACCTTTTCCAATTTGGATAGATAGACTGAAATATTTTATGGCAGCGTTAAGCCAAGGCAGGGCTGAGGTAACAGTACCGCAAGCAAATGGGAAGATAGCACTCATCGTTCCACACAGTGGCTCATAATTAATCTGAAGCTGAAACCGGAATTCGCCACAGTGAGTGTCTGAGCAATGTATCTGCAATACAATACTGGGTGGGTTGTACAATGTTTAGTGATGAACCCAGCTAAAATATAGCTGGGCTAGGCCGGGAAGGTTTCAGACTAACTGTTCTTTCCCAAAAGGTAATTCTGCCCTAACTGCACAGGCCTTTCTTTTGTGCCACCCATTTTCTCTCCTTTTGTTTAATGTCTGTGGGGAATAGTCAGCAGTCCTCAAATACAGCAGCGAAGCGCCCGAGTATCAGGCGTTGAGGCACTGCGGCAACAGCACCAGAAGACAGTATCCCTGCTAAAGTAGGGGAAGCCCAAGCCTGATGACATATGAGCAGGGTTTTCTACCCTGGCTTTCAGTGGTGGACAACTCAGAAGCAGATGGACAGTTCAGAAGCAGAGAGAAGGCAAAATTCCAAGAATAACATGAAACTCAGCTGAAATGACAAAGCAACATTCAGGTCATTGCAAATTAGTCCCCAAAAGATTCACCATCCCATTCCTTCTAAACTGGCACCAGAAAGCCTGGCAACCCCAGAACCTGCCAGCTGCCCAAAGGGAGATCAAGCTTTTGTTGTCAGTAGGTTTAAGGCTTAATTTCCTCTATGTTAATCGAGTGACACAAGCACACAAACATTCCACCCTGCAGAGAGCCACAGCTGGATCCCATGCAGCACGAGGACAACATATTCCACGTCGGAGCGTCTGGACAGAAGCGATGAGCAGGAAGTATTAAGATCCTGCAGGAACAGGATCCTAACTACAGAGGCAGCCACAGCCCCTGCCTACTGTCACGATGAAGGTCAAAGAGAGGACTGATTGCCAAATGCCTTGTCAGCACTGTGAGGTCTGCATGTCAGCCGAGGTCTCATACACTAAAAATCTGCCTGTGCCCTTCCATTTTCCTACCCAGAGCTCAGGAGGGAATGAGGAGGTATGTAACGACCCAGGCTTTGACACCATGAACTGTGTGGCAACCACACCAGTGCCTTGGCCTCATGCCCCTATGGGCCTTTTGTTCACACTGGGACAGGGACAACTGCCTTCCCCTCCCAGCCGTCCTCTGGGGCATCAAGAAAACTTCTTCAATACTGGGGGCTTAGCTTGTATCGGTGGCCACGTACTTTCTTCATCCTCCTCATCAGTGCGGCTCAGTGTGTCCTGCGAGGCCTGCTGGGAAGGCTCGCTGTCCTGCTCCCAGACCGTGCCGGTGCCGGTGTTGGAGCGGGACATGGTGGCCAGGCTCAGGCGGTAAGCAGAGGTGGAGGTGCCCACGGTGCTGACAGACGTCTTCCCTTGGTAAGCTGCGCAAGAGTGGGAAAACCCAAAAAACCCAAGTCAGTGTTGGCACTGGAAAACAAGAACCAGCCAAGCATTCCTGTCACGTCGGGCACCTGCTTCTGCCTGGATTAGTGGGGCAGGGGCTGGCAGAGGGGATGAAACAGAAACTGCTGCCCTGGCTCACCTCATCTCTCCAAAAATCCATCTGTTTTTCTTATGCAGTCTGTTTTTCTCCTCAATCTTAGTGCCGTATTTCCCAGATCAGCTTAAAACATTTAGGAACAAGGCAAATTATTACCAAGGAAAAAGAGGCTGAGGCATTTTCTTTTGAATTTGTTTTCCTTTCTTAAGAACAAAGCACATAAAATCTCTCGCTGTGTGTAAGCAGCGGCTGCCATCTCGTGGCAACAAGGGTGACTATTACAGGAGAAGAGTGTCCCCTCACGCAAAAAGGAATTCAATGCACTGTCACTGGGATGCTGATCTGCACCATGCTGGTAGGAGTAGAGAAATATCAAAAAGAGACCAAGAGCAGAAAGGAGGAGATGGATCTGCTGCTGGCAAGCAGACGTTTCTACACGAGCAGCTTTGGATTTACAGAGGTGCAGGTAGCACTTTGCTGCGCTGTGGGTTGGGGCTGCACAAGCCAGCTGTGACAGTGACAGGCGGCTGCTGGGAAACGGGACGCAGACTTAGTGGGAAAAAATGGGCATGACAAGGTGCATTTCACAACTAACCTGGACTTCTGTCGCCCAGCGGCAAGGCTGGGCTGGGCATAGGGCCTGATCCAGGGGCAGGCTGTCAGGCTGTGGGTGGATTACCCCATCACCCTCCTAGGCAGCGGGCAGGTGCGCCTCACAAGTTAATTTATGGGTGAGCCAGCTGGCCAGAGAGGGCTGATGGCCCTTATCTCTTCCCTCCTTACCAGACCCGCTGTGCACTGCCTCCTTCAGGATCTTCAGCTCATTATTGAATTCGGCAATGAGGGAGCTCTTGCAGAGCGGCCGCGGTATGAACCGTCTCTCCAGCTGGTCGGCAATGTGCTGTCGGGCAGTCAGCTCCTCATGGTTCTCAGCTGGCTGGGCCAGCAGCTGCAAAATTGGGACACGTTAGCACTGCAAGGAAATGACACCCAGGGAACTGGGACTAGTCTCCAGACCAGCAGGAGCCTGCAGCCAGAAGACTATCCTCTCTGAAGGCTTGAGATTTTGACACCAGCTATGAGGTTTCCGCCTGTCTTTCAGGGACAACCTTATATGTGACCGAACAGATATCAAAACCTCACTGACTTTGGTACATGGGGATGAGGGCTTCCTTATGCTAAGCTCTACCCTCACACATGAGACAGCTCCTTCCTCCAAGAAGATTTAGTCTGTCCAAGTGGTGAGATGTGGTAGGCTAAATAAGATGGAGTACCATGTGCTAGTCTGCCTGGTAAGCAGGGAAGAGCCATGACTAACTTAAGCCCTGTCCGTCCCAACCTAGCAGCTGTCTGTCCATCCACAGGAGCCCTGTCAGAACCTTCACCCAAGAGATGGAAAGTGGAGTGGTCCTTCCTGGCTGTTAGCTGTATTGCCCAACTCTGTACAGAAGAGGGATTTCTGGAAGATTTCTGCCCACCATGCCAACCCCCTCCTAGGTTCAGAGCATCCACGCTACTACCAAGTGCTTTGAGCGTCTTTGTTGCAAAAGTAAGTCCATGTGCAAACCCTCTCGGTTGAGCCTGATAGTGCTTTCCCACCCAGGGGAACTAAGACCAGCTGTACGCTGTGGATTAGAGCTCTTGTATGACCAGCATACTCTTTAGTGTTGTCTAGGAAAAAGCCCTGTGATTGAGTTTCAAAGGGTTCATAGGCCTACTAACTTCTGAAAAGTCACTCCCTACATGAACACACCGTTCTTCCAGGAATGCTGTTCCTCTGTTCTCAGCAGGGAAATAAAGGATATCTTGCCTTCAGGGAGTGATCTAGCAGGAGCCAAAGCAACTGTTACCTTGCACTGGATGAAGGGCCGAAGGAGCACAAAGATAGGGATCCGTGTTCGTACGATAAAGTCGAGGAAATCCCACAGGGCCAGCCCTCCCACCTTCCGCAGTGCCATCTCTTTGACTTGCAGGCTCAGCCAGTACCACTGGCTGTCCAGTTGGCGTTCAAAGCAAACAAGGATCACCTTCAGGGCTACAGGGGAACACACAGCAGCAAATGGCAGTCAGAGAGGTTATCGGTGTCCCTTGCAAGCATTGAGGGAGGAATGGGGGGGCCACGGTGGGCACAAGCCTGCACAGGCATGCATGCACGCATGCACATGCACATGCACACCCACACACCTCAAAGCCACAAGTTTCTTTTCTATCAGTCTCCAAATGCTGCAGGGAAGGAGGGGAACCTTCTTCTAATAAGGGCCTCAGGATCAGGACTGAGAGTCCCATTTCCAGAGAAATTTTCCTACTTCACACCTAAGTTCCTCTCTGTTTTCTTGCTCTAGCTTCCCCTCTCTGTTCCTGCATAGTTCTTTTGTCTTCCTGGAGTTCAGCTATTTTGAAAGCAGCTCAGGGGGGAATACAGCCCCGGCTGATCAGACAACCTCAAAAATCTTAATCAAGCATATCCACACAAAAAGTCACCCTGTGAGCACAATAACCTCCAGGTTATTTATGGGATAATGAAAAGAACCTTTCTAGCAGTGCAGCTGCATGAGTCATGGCCAAACTGTAGTCTAAACAAAAATACGGTCCAGTAAGCCAAGGGCTATAATTCACAAGAGCACTGCATTACAGATGGGGATGAGCAGTGATGAGGTTCAAACCAATGCTCTGTATTAAAGTGGGCAGTGACCAGCAGCTCAGAGGAGAGACAAGGAATCTCCCCCTTTCCATGCTCCCCTGGTCTGGAACAAACAGGGAGGCCTGGGAATTGTCGGGGGAAGGTTGACTACTCCATCTTTCTTGATGGGATGGCCAAGACATCTCAGCCATGACACATCTGTGTCCAGGTTTGTTGGGGTGGTGCATTACCATTTTTTTCATCGGCATTACCCCATACCTCAGAT
This sequence comes from Anhinga rufa, assembly GCA_013400875.1. NCBI lineage: Eukaryota > Metazoa > Chordata > Aves > Suliformes > Anhingidae > Anhinga > Anhinga rufa. The sequence continues at coordinate 19,581 of VZTV01062092.1, forward strand.
ATGGATTAACAAAGACCTGAATATAAGTCTTTGGATAAATGCCCTCACAAAATCAGAAACAGAGAAACCGTTTGAAGGAGTGAGAGCTTTGAGACAAAACTCCCCCCATAAAGCCCTGATAACCTGCAGTGCTGCTGCATCTTCAATTTGATTTTCACCTCTGGGTCATATATGAGGAAAGAGAGTACTACCTTGCAGCAGCATACAGTGAGCAGAGGGAATAGCAGACAGTAAGGACTGTGTGTGCGCAGGGCTAGCAGGCAGACCGACTGCATCGCATTTCACCCTAGCTACGCAAGGGCCAGTGCAGCTGTGATATTAGTGGCTGGTGGGCAGTCTGACTTGCCTTTTGTGGCTTCACTGCTATATCCTGGCAGTATGAAAACTGAGCGACTTCTGGCTCTGCTGCAATCTCCTGGTTCAACAAGGCCAAGCGCAAGGTCCTGCCCCTGGGTCGGGGCAACCCCCAGTATCAATACAGGCTGGGGGATGAAGAGATTGAGAGCAGCCCTGCAGAGAAGGACTTGGGGGTACTGGTGAGGGAAAAGCTGGGCATGAGCCAGCAATGTGCGCT
>VZTV01062092.1:20222-40512 GCA_013400875.1 Anhinga rufa
GATGGGGACGATCTCTTTAGCAAGGGCTGTTGTGACAGGACAAGGGGTAAGGGTTTTAAACTAAAGGAGGGTGGGTTTAGACTGGATATAAAGAAGAAATTGTTTACAGTGAGGGTGGTGAGACCCTGGCCCAGGTTGCCCAGAGAGGTGGTCGATGCCCCATCCCTAGAGACATTCAAGGTCAGGCTGGACGGGGCTCTGAGCAACCTGCTCTGGTTGAAGATGTCCCTGCTCACTGCAGGGGGGTTGGACTGGATGGGCTCTAAAGGTCCCTTCCAACCTAAACCATTCTGTGACTCTATGATTCCTTCAGCTGCAGTGCAGATATTGCTCATGTTGCAGTTCGTTCCAGAGATACTCCTGGCTTCACACTCTGGCCTGGCCCCTTGTTTGGGACAAGACCTAAAGCAGCTCTAAAGAGCTCAAGCCTGCCTGAGATGGCTTTCTTTGGTGCTATCTACAGCCTTGAATGCTCCATTTTATCTCTGTCTCTTCCCAGTGGTAAGCAGAAGCCATCACTCACCCAGGTAGGCAGCCTGGCTGGTGGACTCTGCGAGCCCTTCCCGCCGCAGGTCCTTCCCCGCATCCCCTGGGGTGGAGCAATGGGCAGGGGAGCTCTCCAGCATAAAATTCTTGCTGCGGGAAGTGCTGATGATGCGAGGTGGTAGGAGGATATTGATAACGGTCTGGAGCAGCAGCAGGACTTCAGGCTGCTCCAGCCAGGGACTGTCTGAGATGCATTGGGAGGGGAGAGAGAGAGAAAGATCAGGCTACATTCCATCAAAGGCACCCAAAAGATCCAGACCCTGTTCAGTTCCAAAATGGGGTGCAATCTCAAATGTCCCCTAAGCCAAAACTCCGTCCCCCACACCTTGTTACGCTGCTTCTCCTCCTGCAAGCAAAGGCAAAGTTTATTTTAGCACCAACACAAACACGCACAAACACAGAGCTACAGAGCACAAAGAAACGTCCCGTTCACTGGTCTGGCGACCTCATTTCTTTTTGACATTCCCCTCTCCCTTTTACTCTTTGCTTTCGTTTAGGGATTTGCCAGTGATCACCCTCTCTAGAAGAAAGCAAGGAGCAGGACTTGTACCAGACAGTGGCATGGATTGGGCAGACTGTGATCCACAGGGGCACACAATTTCTGTGACCTCTGCTCCCCTCTGTGGCTTCTGCTACAACAGATTTGTCTTGCCCTGCACTCCAGTTTCAAAAGAAGGAGTACATCTGTGTAAGACCTGACTCAAGAACCATGGCACAGCTGAAACAAAGAGAAGAAACGGCAACAACAACTTCTCCCAGTGGGGCTCTTTTCAGTCTCGGACCCAAAGGGCACTTAGCTGACACACTGCCAGTGACAGAAAACCAAATTATAAAATAAAAATTAAAAAAATCAACAGAGAGCAGGGAAAGTGCAAACATCAGTTGTCAGAAAAGGGGGAGAAAAATTCTTTTTGTTAAATTAGTCAGACCTTTGCTTCCAGATCCTACTGTGAGCACAAATGGAATCAGTAGGTTTAAAAGCATTCCTTCCCTTCTTTCCTGATTGGTGAATGGGGAGACGACATGGCTTAGGGGGAAATCTTCTTTCAAAGCCTGTGCAGTAATAATAAGAAAGGATTAAACGATTTCATCAGCAGATCACGCACACAAGTTACTGCAGGGAATGATGATCCCCCAGGCACCCTGTTTACACAGTACAACACCGGCATTGATGTCCTGATTGAATTAGAAGCCCTGAGACCACTTAGTCAGGAGTAAAAGGAGTTCACAGAGTAACACAGGCGTCACCTGCTCTTGTCATAGTCAAGAGGTAAGAAGCCCAGATTCCTAACTTGTAGATATCATTAACAAAATCAGATGTACCCCACAGGAGTCAGCTAAGTGTTAGTCCTAAACCCTGCGCTGCTGTGAATGGCATCAGGATCTGACCCAGACTATGGGGAATAAAAAAAGGGATCAGAGGAAATTGCACAAATGCCACAATCTAAATATTCTGCTGTCTGAACATGGAGGTTATTCCCGAACGCATTTTTTGTTCTGCCTCACTTTGTGCTGCCCTATCACCCTCCCTAACGCCAAGAATGAACTCCTGAAAAATAAACAAAATGCGCGTTTACTTCTTGACACACAGTCAAGCCTAAATTGAAAGGTCTTTCATCTTCTTTAGAGGAGGTAATACAAACAGCTGTCACTAGAACATCTGCTCATTTACAACTTCCAGTTGCTGCAGACTTAGCTGTGAAATGCAACCGAACCTTGCAACCCCTCAAGCTTGCAGACCTGGGCTGAGAAATTCCAGGAGAAGATGTTCTCTGATGGGGTGTGAAGTACTTCTGTTTCATATCCTGCTGGAAGTATTAGGAATTATGACTACTCATGTGTTTTACTGACATGTTTGGTTTTCATTACGTCTAAAGCCCATGCATGAGTGAATAGGGAGAAGAGGATAACGAAAGTAAAAACTCCCAGTACTCTCAAAAAAATTATTAATTTGGTATCTGGTTTTAAAAAAAGATAAAAGATTTCAGAGAAGGTGAAGGTGGCCTTTTGTTTATTTTTCTTTGATTTAAGAACCATTACCTCAGAGCTAGAAGAAATCTGTCCTTTTTCTGTGTCAGTTAGTACCAAAAAGTCATGTCATGCCTCATGCTCTGAGGGACAGCACTGTGTTTTGGCCCCCTATGAGCCTTCCTTCCCAAGCTGCCCTGCTGCTCAGAAATACCTGCTGAAGTATTCAACTGGATGTGCCAAAGCCTATTTAAAAATGCAAGTTGGAGCTAGGTTAGGAAATTTGTCCCTCCTTCGGTCACCATTCTGTCTGATTTCATGCCAATGGGAAGGGAAAGGGATACAGAGGCAGAAAGACTCTGTCATAGTTATGGCACTGCTATGAGAAAGGAATAGTGATGAAATTCTCCAAAACGTCCAGGATGTTTGTTTTTTTTTTTATTCTGGACAACAAGGATGCTATTGAGTCAGCAGCGGAAAAGCCAAGTTGCCCTGCTTTTTTGAGCTGGCACACTGTGTGACCAGCTCAGGTAAGAGCAGAAGAGCACAGACTCCACTCTCAGTTGCACACATGGTCCCACAGGAAGAGGCAGGGTTGCATGGACGTGACCCAGGCCAGGGCCCATCTCCCCATGGAGGAGACTTATGCTAACTCCTTAGATTGTGCAGAGAATCCTAACGTGCTTGTCAGAGCCTCAAACAGCTTTAACTAGCCAAACTCCCTGGACTTCAATGGCAGTGTTAAGGTGATGGATGCTTGCTGTGGACTTGGCCCCAACAGGTGAATTCTGAGCTCGGTTCAAGCCTTCAAAAAGAAGGGAGAATTTACGTGTTGCTTCTCTTTCATTTTTGGTGTATGTTCCACAGTTTTTGCCCAGCTTTTGCAGAAAGAAAACAGAGCACCGATGAGTTGGTGTCTCAACCAGAAGCTATAACAGGCCTGGCCACAGGCCAGGGCAGACACACCTGTATCTGCAATGCTACAAGCCGGACAACAGCTGTGCTGAAGGGCAGAGGTGGCGAGAGATAAGGGCTGAGATGAAGAAGGGGTAATCCGTCAGCCACACTGGAGGGTCCTACCACTCCCATCACCTGCAATACAAACAGAGCACATCACCACAACTGACTACTTGCAGTTTCATCCATGCCATATCCTCCAACGTCAGTGAAATGGAGGGGCCTTCCATCGAGCACTGGGTTGGGGTGGCTCTAGGAGAACCAGCCCACCCAGTGGTCCTTGCGGGAGCTGGGGCCAGTGAGGAGAAGGAGTTCTAGCAGGGAAAGGGAGGGGAGAAGTGGGAACCAGCAAGGATGGGAGGAGTGCACAGGTAACCTGGTACATTTATAAATGTACCCAGTACCAGCCCTGAATGACCAGCACTGGACTGGTGGAACAGTTAGAGTTGGAGGATATGTCATGTAACGACTGTAACAAATAAAAATATGTCATCAAAGCAAAAAGTCTGCATTGCAACTGGACATCTTTTCCCGTCTCTTGCTGATCTGCTTGGAAAATAATGTCCTAAGTCTGACCCAAGCCGGGTTTTGTACAGTGTTCAGATCCCTCTCCAACACAGTCTGTTCTTAGCAACTCTAAGTATGATTCATCTCACCTGATGTCTGAAGCAGGGCCACCTGCATGTGGCCTGGTTGTCTGGAACTCCTTGAAATATGAGCGCAAGAAAACAGCACTTCTAGGGGAGAGTTATTTGAACCATTTTGGATGTGTCCGTCAGGAGGAATTAAACCACAGGCCTGCATATGCCTGGTTTTCTCCATGACTAGACACATCTGGATGATGGGAGCAGGGAGAAGCTACCTGGCAGACACCTAAGCTTAGGGGAGATGAATGCAAATCCAGCCTGGGGATAAAGGCAGTGACCAGTTTTCTGCCAGAGAACCAAAGGACAGTTTAGAAGGGGAAGAGGCAGAGCCCTTTCTGTATATCACCATGGATTATCATTTAGACATTTCCCCATCTTCCTGGCTGATCTCTTTTTGGGCTTCGTGATGCAACTGTCCTACACATGATACAGCATGTAGTCAGGGGTGTTCCCACAGCTCACAGTGCCCATAGTTCTGATAGCTAAAGGTAGAATACTCCTAACAGAGTACATCTTTTCCTGGTAGCTGCCCCTGATGTTCCCAGCCAGCAGAATGTAAGCACGACGACTGCACGTCAGCACTGCGGAGCTTTCCGCTACTTTTAGGGCACTGGCTGATTCTTAATGCAGGCCCTTTGGAGAGCTTGCTGGTGTGATTCGCTCTGCCATGCCTGCTTGCCAAACTGCAAACCCATTCTAAACTTGTATCTGAGCTAACTCTGTAGCAACCTCCCCATGTAGCAACCCTAAGTAGTCTGAGGGCGCAGATTTGCAGTGCCTCCAAGTAGCTACCTCTGCTTGAACAAGGGAGAAGTCTTATAGACTCTGACAGGTTGGAGCTTCCCTGCCCTTGCAGCAATGAGTGCTGTATGGACTTGAAGGACAGGAGCCTGGCAAAAATTGATATTGCATTTTAACTGATGATCATTGTTTTTCAAGCTCCTCAGAGCACTGGTGAACTCTGGGAGGTTTTCTGTTACTGCTAGAAAAAGTTACAGCATTTACATTCTAAGAAAATGTTATAAAACCCAGTAACAATAAAAATGCTGGTGCAGCCTTTCCCCCTTTATGTGTATTTTTCCCACATGGAATGTAAGCATGCGAGTTTGTCCAAGTGGCTGGAGTTACGCTGATATCAAGCTGAGGGTTTGCCCCTAGTGTAACAGCTGCAGAAACACCACAATCTATCACTGAATGACCAGGCAGGGTCTGTCTGTATCACCTCTCTGTTGAAACGCACCGAGGAGCATAAATTCTACCAGGAGTGGGATCTGAACACTGTACGGTGCAAACCTGTACTAGATCAAGCCAGGGACATTGCAAACGGTGGAGTGAACCCACCCATGTAAACCCTTCTAACTAGCCAACGCCTGATGGCCTCTGACTGGGCCATCGGGGTCCTTCCCCACTGGAGACGGTAGGTATCCCCAGTGCCCCCCTCTCCCCGTCTCTACCAGGTGTGTGCAGTCTCCACCACCCCACTCTCCAACTTGCAGCCCTCAACTCTCAGCTCAATCTGGCAAAGGTGGATCTTCAAAGTGGTGCGTGGGAAGCAACGGAAATAAATCGCCTGACCACCACTAAAGGTCACTGTATCTCCCCATGCACCACTTCAAAAATGAACCTTGCTATCTCTAGTGTCACTTGCGAAGTCCCCTTGCGAGGGGTAAGGGGGGCAGGTAAAATGACAGGAATGGCAATGAACTGTCATCTTCAGTCCAGAGAAGTCAACAGCAGAGGGGGGAGGTTTCGCAAAGGTTCACGGGGTTGCCGCTCGGCTACTCACCAGATTGACACACACATTGATCAGAGACCTAAGGTGAGGCAGGAAGGATATGATTGGCTGCCTCTGAAGTGTCAAACAAACCCCTTCAATCAAATTGCTGGCAGGCTCCCACTCAACCTGGCGCCTGCAATACAACAGTAGGTGCCGTTAGCCGCGGGCCTCCTGCCTCCCACCAGACGCTCGCAAACACGGCGACCGACACACAGCGATGCCCACAGAGGAGACGTTTCAGACAGCAACGACGTCCAAGATGAGCACAAAGTGCGCAACAGAGAAAAGGTTTTTTACCCGCGCAGCTCGGGGAAGCACAGAGGCACAGAGCACGCTGGGCGTTTGAGAGAGACGAGAAACGTAGCAGAGGGGTCTGCGCTAGCGACACAAACCCCCTCACAACAGCAGTGGCGGATGAGCTGTGTTTCACTCCCTGACGCTTCCCTCTGACAGGTGGTGAATGAAAGGGAGCCACCGGACAGCTGTCTCAGGTGTGCCTGCGTGGGGAAGGCGGTCTGCTGTGCCTGGCTCCCCACTGAGAGCGACTCCTCCATCTCTTGTGGCTTGTGGATGCTCTCAGGGAAGGGAACGAACCCCATCAGCTGCGAGTGCCCTCTGTAAGCTACTTTGCAGTCCAGTCTGGTCTGCCAGAGCGACTTCCAGACAGTCTGCCCTGAACTTAAACTGGCTAAGCGGTACAATCTTTACCTTCTTCACCCTGTGCAGGAGGGCTGATTCATTCCCTACCAGCACCAAAGTCCTTCATTCCAGCATCCTTTCTTCCCTGACACTTTGCTTGTTTCACCCAAGCAGCTTCCAGGGCTCAGGACAGATGCTGAATGGGGTCATTCCTAACTGTAAGCAGACACAGCAGAGTGGTCATGCCCTTCATCTCAGGGCCTGACTCTTTGGAGTAAGCACAGTTCTCAAGCCAACATCTGACTGCGCGCTTATTGGACAGAAAGACAAGGCTTGCGTAACTTGTTAGCTCGAGGCTAAACAATACCCTAGTCAGGCTCCTCGGTAGGCTTCTTAGAGACACATGGGGGATCAACTGTTCACTGTGTAAGTTCTTATGCAGACCAACATACATCTCAGCTTTCAGCATCCACTGTTCCTAACTCTCCAGAATCGTAGTTTGTTCTTGTGCTTGTTCTTACCCACATACTACTCCCATCAGACACTGGTTTTAGAGCAGGGTGCCCACAGGAGACATCGTGCAAGGTTCTTATGTGGGTAGCACAATGGATGGCTCCTAGGGCCTGGCACCCAGCCCCATCTCTAAGAGCCTTCTTGGCCCAATGACCCTTAAAGGTAGTTGCTGCATTTGGTCCAGTGGCTTTGCTGTCTCTGTCCCTTTGTGTACAGAAGAGCAGTTTCAGCCAGGCATAGGTACAGGCACAGACAGAGAGAATATGAAGGGAATTTTAATTTATGAGCATTCATTCAGCTCACACAAAGAGGAAAGATCTTCAGGAACAGGAGGACCCCTAAGCTGCCTTTGAGGCAGAAGAAAGTATGAGCGAGAAAAGAAAGAATGAGCGAGAAACAGGCAAGACATGGCAAAGAATCAAACCAACAGGAAGGAGAAGCATCCAAATTTCTGCCTCTAAATTCCCTACAAGGGCAGGAGTTTCTTAAAGCAGATTGTTAGCCAAAGGAAAGCGATAGGTAGTGATGCTGGAAAGAAGAGATCACCTCCCTGTTATGTGCCCATCTTAGCTGGGTACACATGATTCCCACTGGGACCTGAAGTTTTGTGTCTGAGTCCGAAATTCTGATGTTCTCTAACATCATTTGGTTTCTCAGCTGAGACTGCCAACAAAGTGACTGATTCAAGCAGCTGAGGACATACGCCCATGAGGGTGGCTGCAACCAATGATTCTTTTTACTCAGATTACTGGAAAATCCACAGGGCTGAGAGATTTTACACTACCCGGACTGGATTTGTTTCACTGCCTCCGAGGTGGGATGCCCCATATTGAATACTTCCTGAAGTCACCAAAGCCTGCGCCGTAATGCTACTATGTGATGCACCAGGCTTTCACCAGCCACTGACTAAATGCAATTGATACAGTTCTGTTCCCTTTACTAAGGAGCATTCAGAGGCTACTGCATAGCTCCAGACTATTTTTATCTTTACAGCGAACATAACCGTATTTTCCTGAGAAGGCACACTAGAAATACTCTTACTACAGTTTAACTTTCCTTAAAAAATAAAATTTCTCTCCTCAACTCACAGCTAAAATAAATAAAGAGGGTAGTGAGATGGTACAAATCTGAAGGCTTATTTTGGAGAAAGAAAAATGAGATTTCTGGAAGTTCTCTTTGTAGTTCTTAATAACCGTGCATTTCTTCTCTCGCTACCAGAGACACAACGAAAATGTCAACATAAATGCACACTTACAGAGATAAAAACATCTGTTCAGTTTTTGATATGTTGTAAAGGTTCACCGCGACATGACAGTTTTCGTTAGATGACATACCCGCACTTCAAGGCTTGCAACATCAGAAACGGACCCCAGAGGGTTTCCATTATACCTGCTCACCTCAAAGTAGGCATCTTGTGAATTTTATTGAACATACGATCCAATCTCTTTAAGATGAGGATAAGGGCAGGTCTCACCGCCTCAGCTGTCCAGTCAGTGATGGGCAGCATCTCCATGATGTAGCGCCGGAGACCTCGGCTTTCCATCGTCTGTGTGTCATAAGGTGCCAGTTTCAGCAGGGAATGTGCGATTTCTGCCAATCTAAAACCAGGGTTTGTTAAGTGGAAAATCAAATACAACTTGCATTTCTCCACACGTGCCACTGAACTAACAGATGAATCTTCAGTAGCCTCGTAAAAAGAAAAAGATGCAGAAGTCAAGCGTGCTGCTGTTTAAACTCTTAAACCCGGTACCACAGCTCCTGGTCTGTTAAGATTGTTTTGCTGGAATCACTGCTTATATTTATGTAGACATGAATGGTCTAAAGAGTATTTTTACATTGATATTAAATGCACCAAAGGAACATCAGGAATCATGGATTTGTGTAGCTAAAAACAAAGCACCTGAGCTGTTAGTAAGATTACAACATTGCAAATGCCTGTGGAACATTAATTGACAATTATGCGCCAATTAATGAGTGATTCGGTTTGGTTTTGTGCTTGTTTTTCAGTGTCGCCACTTTAAGTGGTCTCACTGTACAATATTCAGGGGGTATATTTTAAAAACAATGTGCTCTCCCATAGGTTTACACAACATGTACTTTGTATGATTACTTCCTGAAGCTTTGATTTGTTTCTCCTAACACCTCTACAGACTGTGTTGTTGTTGCTTCTTCTAGCCCTCNGATGGAGCATCTCCCTGGGGAGGAAAGGCTGAGAGACCTGGGCTTGTTCAGCCTGGAGAAGAGAAGGCTGAGGGGGATCTCCTCAGGGCTTATCAGTGTCTGAAGGGCGGGTGTCAGGAGGGTGGGACTGGGCTCTTCTCAGCGGTGCCCGACGACAGGACAAGGGGCAACGGGCACAAGCTGGAACACGGGAAGTTCCACTGAAATCTGAGGCAAAACCCCTTTGCTGTGCGGGTGCCAGAGCAGCGGCCCAGGCTGCCCAGAGAGGCTGTGGAGTCTCCTTCCCTGGAGCCATTCCCACCCCGCCTGGACGCGGTCCTGTGCCCCTGCTCTGGGGGTGCTGCTCACGCAGGGGCTGGATGAGGGGAGCTCCGGAGGTACCTTCCAACCCCTGCCAGTCTGTGATTCTGTGGTTACAGTACAATCCCATTCATATTGGGCTTCTTCTGAAACGCTTTCAACTAAGGGAACCTATTTCTGTTCTCTTTAAAACCTGCCTAGCAATATCAAGGGCAACAAGTTCCTCAGATTAACTAAAGTGCTATAGAAGTGTTTCTTTATCCAGCTTTTCTGTGCTATTACTTTTTACAACTACTTTNGTTACAGTACAATCCCATTCATATTGGGCTTCTTCTGAAACGCTTTCAACTAAGGGAACCTATTTCTGTTCTCTTTAAAACCTGCCTAGCAATATCAAGGGCAACAAGTTCCTCAGATTAACTAAAGTGCTATAGAAGTGTTTCTTTATCCAGCTTTTCTGTGCTATTACTTTTTACAACTACTTTGTCTTACTATGAAGTAGGTCTGTTTTCTTAAACACTGTGAAGTTTAAACTATCATATAGTTAGGATTCTTTCTGGCAATACAATATCAGCGGCACATAATGGCATATGAAAACTTTCTTATACATTATAAAGTGCGAGATCCATCTCATCTAACTTGAGACATCAATCTCAAGTAATCTGCTAGCTCTCTTCATGCAGAAATAAACAACCTGGGAAATTCTTATTTTCTGAAATACTGGGATAAACAGCTCATTGGATGCGCATCTCCTTTTTCATTGGGTCCAAAAAGATCTTTATGACTCTTGCAGACTAAACATTTAACTTTTAAATGACTAAAAACTGGGTGAGATTAATCCTGTCTGAAGTGACTAGCATATTATCTTGTTTTCTGAAGTCTCTAAATGGCATCTGTCAGCCTCCCATTCTGGTAAATCTGCTCTCTACTTAGAAAAGGTTTTTTTCTTACAGCGGTTAAATCCTGTCAGTCATTTCACTGATACTTATGAAATAAATTTATCTAAGAAACAAGATTATGTTTGCTTTTATTTAGGGCTCACAATGATAAAACAATTCAGGTTCCAACCCCAACAAAGCAGTTATTTCTAGCAATTTCCAGGAGACGGAAGAGAATTGGAGCACAACTCATTACCTTCTGCAAATCAATCCCTTAGTTTTACCCCTGTAACCTTTGACCATGGAAGACTTTCTCTCTTGAAAAGAATGTGGTATTTGCCAGCTACTACTGTGTACTGTGACTCTGCTTCACGGAAATCTTCTCACAAGGAAGTATCTTTCCAGAAAATATACCAATAACACCTTCTGTACTTACGGATATGTTTGTTAAACTCATCTTCTAAGAGAGGGACATAAAATAGTTTAAGAACATTTAAACCCAATTACTCTTGACTATAAAAACATGTAGAAATGAAATTCCCACATTACTGTTAAACTGCAAATACTCCTGCAAATACAAATACAGTAGAGCATCCTTATGTAACACACAAATGTAAGACTAGGATAGTAAAAAGAAGCAAGGCCCTTACTTTACTGCACTAAAGTAAGTTCATTCATCAGACACATGGTCCTCAGTCCCATTGAAATAATAAAAAAAAACCCCAACATGTCTAACCAAGGACATAATCTGTCCTGAGAATCTCACCTTTGTTGCTAATATGAGATTAAAGTTCTTATCTCAGGCTTCTAGTGCTAAAAGTCTTGGAGTTTGTAATGCACCTAATCAGATGTTTTGATTTCGGAGGCTTGTGCCCCTTGGAAAAAATGTGAAGGTGGCACTGCAAAAGCAGCCACGTCCTTCAGGTTTTCAGTTTGTTTGCAGCCAGGCACTACAGAAGAATGACATGCATCTGTGGAAACAGACACCTCTTGTTTAACATTACTTGGAATTATTAAGCATTTGCCAGAGGAGGGAAGCAGCAACATTCAATTCATATGCAAACATACAAACCAAACATAAAGCACCTCCTCTTCCCAAAGGAATTCGGGGCATTTGTTAAACAAGACCTAAATTAATGTCAAACACAGTTTGTGTTCTATAGAGACAGCCTGAATCCAAAGATGTTGTTTTTGTGACAGCTAAAGCCAGCTAAAAGGCTTTGCCATTTTTTTCAGTGCATGCATGTAGAAGGTAGAAGAACTTTTAGAGGGTTTTCTTTGGTTCAGGGGCAGGGACAGAGCTGGCTCAGTGCATTGCTGGTGTCTGTCACCCTTCAGCTTCCTTTACAGGGAAAAAGTGTAGCACTCAAGGAGAGGAAAATTCACAGCCAGAATGCACCTCTTGGGGTTCAGGGAGCAACATAAATAACTTCAGGTGGTTCTGATTCACTTTTGAGGCCAAGCCCAAACAGCTTTAGATATCTTTGCTCTCTTTCCTGTTTAATGCTCTAAGCACCGTTTGGCTTAGGCCATAAAAAACCGCCTCTTAGTATTTAGCTATTCCCTGTTCAAAGAATGATCCTGAAGTACTTCTCTGTCTCATAAAGAATTCGGATAGCTGTCTCCCTGTGACAGCCCTGCCTGGGGATGCACTAGGACCACCTCATATTAATCCCAGTTTTCCTTCTGGTGAGTGCTAGCCAGAACAGTGCTAGCTGTGGCCCGCTCAGAGAGGATCTGTGCTGTTTTCATTGAGACACATCTTACCATGAAACAACTCTAATGGCTTTCTGTTTCCTGAGGGGATACTGTGTGAGAAAGGGGTTTCCCCTGAAAATGAATAAAAAACTGAAAGCAGAATCAGGTCCGTTCCCTCTTGTCCTAGTTTTTGTTGTCTTTTACATCTGGACAAACTTCTCAGTAGCAGCTTACGCTATTTTGTGTTTACCATGAACAGCAGACACAGAGAAGAGAATGAGGTCTAAAGTGCTTAGAAGGCCCTACCCCCAGCTTCTTCTAGGTCAGCATCACGTGAAACGGTTTGCAGTGAGCATCCAACCAGCAAGCTGGGCTCAGTGCTGCACCGTAATAAAAGGCTTGCGCACTTGCTGCTGTATTACACGCTGAGGTGGTGCTCCCGTAAATGCCTCCTGCCCCGTGCTCCCCCCTATTTTGGGCATTTATGCAACACAGTGCAGTGGTTGCTCTGCCCTTCTTGCTTGTTAGCAGCTGGGTCTGATGCACAGTGTCACAAGAGAGGATAAAGGTCATATTCAGCTACTAGGCAGCTTCCCCACCCCTTGCCCTGCAGAGGCAGCCTTATCTGCTCTGCTCCTCACCGCAGCTTATTCTGAGCTATCAGATGGGCTTCCACAGAGCTATTTTATCCACTGGAGATGGGAGTCTGAATGAGACCAGAGGAGAGCACATGGAACCTTCCTTATACACAAGCAGCGTCAGGTACAGTCTAAGGAACATCCAAAACAAGGTCTGCGTGTTTCAGACAGCAACAAGCAACTACGCTACCAAAAAGTGCCTCATCTGCTATTATGAAAAATTAAGAGCTAAAAGAAAGGAATCCCCCCGAAATGAACAAGTAAAAGCAGAATTCCCGTGGAATACCTCATGTGGGACTTCACATCCAGCAGCTCCAGAGAAGTCACTCGGGGCTCACCAGCCAGATTCTGCAAAATCTTCAGCCTTGGACCACAGTGCTTGTAAAACTCTGTGCAGATATTCAGCAATGACTCCCGCGGCCTCCTGAACTCCTCTCTGGCAATTCGTTCATCCAGCTCCTCTCGGGGAAGACCCTGGCCCTCCTCCAGCAAGTGAAGGTTCTCCCTGGAGGATATAAAATGAGGAAAAGTAGGAAGTGTTACATGCAGTGGAACAGCAGGGCTAGATTATAATGTCTCTTAAGAAGACTATAACATCTCCAACTTGTTTTTGCAATAGATGCTTTCCACTGCAATTGAAAAGAAAGATAGTTGCATCTGCAATAAAAAAAGGGGGGAATTATAATCTGCAAAGTCTTGGTAAAAATGTAAATAATTTCTATATGGACTGTCTTTTGCTACCCTCCCCTGAAGAAAGGCTGCCTGTCACAGCCACGGCGGGGGGGGGGGGCAGTGAACCTGGAAACTGCTGGGGAACAGTTCATCACATTGTCAGGGAAAACTGGGCGAAGGTTGTACTGTACCTGATAAAGTGTAGTTTGGCTCCCTGTTCTGGGTACCTGGGAAAACAGAAACAGTGCGGTTGTAAACAGCAACTTAGTGACGCCTAAACTGTGCCTTTCTGAAAGAAGTTAGTGACCACACTGAATAGCCTTCACCTCCCAGCTGGCAGCAAACAACAGATTCCTATAGTTATTGCCCTTGTTATGAAAGGAAAAACTTCAGGCTTAAAAAACACAGCCCTCTTTCAAGTAATTTCTCTTACTGATTTTCACCCCAGTGCTCCATCTGTTTCATGAAGCCAGAGCTCACCTAGTGAAAAGAATACCTCAGCGTGGTTTTCTTTTTTGTTTTATTGTCATTTTCTCTTGCCACTTCTTGCTGAGAAAGCATTAAGAAACCCTGCACCACTTGGCTAACACGTCCAAGGCGGGGGCAGTGATCATCCTACCATCATGAGACTCCTGCTGTTGCTAGCAGATGTCTCTTGCAACGATAACGCAACGGAAGAAGCAAGGGCAGGGAACCTGGAGCAGTGCAAAAGTATTTTGGGTCAGAGACTGAACGGTTGATAATCAGAAAGATCTGGAAATGTAAACCAAGATGTCTGAGCCACACAGCATCAGCAGTCTCAGCATTGCCTGTCAGCAGACACATATTAACTGCTCTCCAAAAGCAGCAGACAAATAATAAAGCACTACTTTCCATTACACCTTATTTTCTTTAGACTGGGCAATCTTGTAAGGGAAGTAAATGGCATATATCCACTTCACACTTGAGCATGAAGGGGTCTATCTGCTGCTCAGACACAGGATTGAAAGTCAAAGCTGTGTTTCATCCATGCCTGAATCGATCTTAAAGAGTAACAGACTGATTCCCGGAGTTACCAACCAAGACGTGTACACTACACTTCTACAAATTGACATAACAGCCCTTTGATGATCCATGCAGAGAGTGATTTCTATCTCACTTCAACACAAAAAAAAGACAGGGAATAACTTGGAAAACATGTCTTGCTAGAAGGGTGTTCCCAACTGTTGTGGTTTAGCCCCAATCAACAACCAAGCCCCACGCAGCCACTCGCTCACTCCCCCCGGGTGGGACGGGGGAGAGAGTCGGAAGAGTAAAAGTGAGGAAACTCCTGGGTTGAGATAAAGACAGTTTAATAGGGAAAGAAAGAGCCGCGCACGCAAGCAAAGCAAACCAAGGCATTCATTCACTGCTCCCCATGGGCAGGCGGGTGTTCAGCCATCTCCAGGAGAGCAGGGCTCCATCACGCGTAACGGTGACTGGGGAAGACAAACGCCATCACTCCCAATGTCCCCCCCTTCCTCCTTCTTCCCCCAGCTCTATACACCGAGCATGACCCCATATGGTGTGGGACATCCCTTGGGTCAGTTGGGGTCAGCTGTCCCGGCCGTGTCCCCTCCCAGCTTCCCGTGCCCCCGGCACAGCACGGGGAGCTGAAACAGTCCCTGACTGGTGTAAGCGCTGCTGAGCAACAACTAAAACATCTCCGCATTATCACCACTGCTTCAGCACAAATCCAAACCACAGCCCCATACGAGCTACTGCGAAGAAAATTAACTCTATCCCAGCTGAAACCAGGACACCGATTTACAGTCCTACACAGCCCATGCTATTGTACTAGAGTTTTGGCTGTGCACAGACCATCAGCTGTTACAGAGAAAAGAGAAATCCAGAGGAAATGCTCTGCTCTGGAAGAACAACTACTCCAGCTTCTGCTAGGGGAGAATTCCCTCTCCAGGTCAGCACAAACATTCAGATTTTAAGCACAGTAAGGCATAGGACGGGCCAGGAGAAGGCAGGGCTGCCCAAAAGAGCAATCAGTACTGCAAAGAAAACCTTTAGAATCCCAATTGCTTGTGGGTGGATCTTGTAACAAGATTTCTTAAGCCCTTACTCCATGACTGAGTAAGTTGTCCAGTGGACTTGTCTAACTTGCAGCAGCCTAACTGGGATGGCCAATATGGCCAAGGAGCAGCACTACAGTCTGCTGGCGCCACCTCCTTCCTTATTTTCATCTTCTGTGTGAAGTTTCTTGTGGGTTGTTTGTGGATTTTTTTAAGAAGGACAAAAATACTCGCAGTCATTCTTCCCTTTCTCTCAAATTTTCTGCCAGCCACTCCTTTGCTATCCGTAACTGCAAAAAGCCCCCAGGTCAATGTGGAGGTAAAGGTGATAGAAAGAGACCGTAGGAAAAATAAAAATAAAAGTAAATGGGGAAAGGGAAGAAAAGAAAACTAGAGGAGGTGCCAGTCTCTGCAAGCCTCAACTAGCATGCAGTTTGATCCTGTTCAGTCTCTCAGAACAAGGCCAGAAGGATCTGACCCTTCTGCTATCCAGGTGTGCTCTGCCCAGCGGTCGCTTCGACAGTGGGCTCAGAAGGAAGCAAAGCAGAGAACTGAGGGACGTAGTTGCTTTGTCAGTGTACTTCTAGAGTGCAAAAGGAGAAACAAAGAAAATGACATTTAGGATGGGTGTCTTCCATTTCGATACCCTGGTCTTCTATTTAGTCACATGGTTTTGAATTAGAAATGCTAGTCTTGGGGATTTTGGTTACTGTCAGAAATGCAGTCCCGGGCCATGTGCCCTCTTCATCTGACTGTTTTCCTTCACAGTACCTAGAGCACTCTGAGCAATGAGGTGTTACCTTACTCAAAAATAAAAAAAAAAAAAAAGAAAAAAGAAAAAAAAAGCTGTTCAGAAAAATGAGAAAGGAAGAAAAGCCCACCGACTTACCTGGTGTTCACACCTGCTGACATGGTGTGGTTTGCTGTTGTGGTCCCTTTATGGCCTTGGTCACATCGACTCATCTGTGGGGCTGTCATAGGCCTGGCAAAAGGAAGGTGAAGAGCACACTAAAGGCTAAATCTAACATGCACTGCAATTCTGCTTGCGATCTGGTGAAATTTGGCACTAATTTTACCATGTCTATAACTCAACCATTACTCAAGCCAAGCTGCATGTCGTGACCTCCTGTGCATTCCCTCTCCCCACACTGATAACCAAACGCAGGCTCAGACCTTTGAACCGTGTGGGTTACCTGGTGAGAACTTCTACACTGTACAAGACGGCCTGCAAAGAGGTGGCAAGGGCAGCCATAGCAGCAATCTCCTCACGGGCTGCTGTCACGGTCTCCACTTGAGAGGTTTGTCGCTTCAGTTTCTGCAGGTAACAGGGAACCAGTGCTTCCAAGACCATCAGCATCTGGAGGCTGGAAAAATAACCAATGCTTGGTCTGTATTACTTTGTCAGTCCTGAAACTCCTATCAGGCAGAGGCTTAAGTTTCTAGCTGAAGACCCCCGGATCTCTCACTAGCCTCGTGATTTCATTGCTTCTCACTAGATAAGCAGTCCTGGGCCAAAGAAAGTCTTGGATCAGGGACTTCAGGGGGAAGTTAGCTGATGCATTAAACAATAGTAATAAAAACAACCTGAACTTCTGGGTATATCCTGAATAGGTCATCCATTTGTAGATATTCATTTTCCCTTCCAAAGACTCCTTTCTTCTCTGGTTCCCTCTTGGAAGCTAACGTTTTTGCTTTACCACTTTACCTCCCCTCTCTCTGTATCTTCCCGTTCTTTCCAGCTGCCTATTTCTCCCTTCCGGTTCCCTCTCCCTTGCTTCTCTGACAACAGAAACCTGCAGGACACGGTGTGATCCCCAATTGGAAATACAGCTTACGTGTTGCCACTCAGGCTGCCATCCACCTTAGTGCTGCAGCCGGCAGCTGGCAGGATTTGGAGCCAGCGCCCTAGGAAAGGTATCAACAGGCAGAGGCTTGGCCTCACAGAGAAGCCCCGTGCTTGGAATGCATTTCTGTATCCTCTGCCTTCATTTGTTAGCCTGGCTTTCGCATGCCATATGCAGCTTGTGTGCCTTTCCTGTGTCTGCACAAACCAAGAAAACAGATTCGCACCTTCTGAATGATTCAGGAGCATAGGCCACCACTGTCACACACAGCTTGATGGCTTCACTGATCGAAAAGGTCAAGTCTTCATTCCCATAGCAGAAGTCTGAGGGAATAAAGCCATATGAGGAAGACTATTACACAGGCATACTGAATATGAAAGGAGCTAGCGCACTTCCTTTCCCCCCCTTTTCAATTGCTTGCTTCTTATGTTAACAATCCCCAACAGGCTCTTGATTTTTGACAAAAAAATCCTGCTGTCCAAGAACTCGGTAGGTGAGAAACAGTTCTCAGTAGGTCAAATCACTGCTAAGCATAAGGCCTACAGCTGGTACTGGAGTCCCGTTTCAAACATCGCCCATCACAAGCAAAATCTTAAGCTCATACATGACAAGGATCCGTGTCAACTTAATGACAATTTTTATGCTGTCTCTGCTTTTTCCGAGACGTTTCCACTGCACTAAAAATGATGCTGATACACCACTGATGGCAGAAGATAGCTTTACTTCTAAAAAATCAAGCCCCTTCTATACTGGTAGCCATATGGGTGCCAGCACAAGAGTGAATCTGGTTTGCCAGTGATTTCAGAAAAAGTTTTCAAAAGCATCTCAGTCGCATACTACAAATATTACTTCAGGGATAATTAGTGCCAGGCACCAAGAAACTGAAGTACCCAAGGAACAATGTAATACAACTCTAGGCCTGTTTTCAGAAGTGGCTTTGTATACAGGAGCCCAAGGCAAAGTTAAGGTCCCAAAGCATGTAAATCACTTTGAACACCAGAACTCGGAAGTCAGATGTTTTAGATAATTCTGATCTTCATATGGAAAGTACCAGGCACACGACATACTTGTCTACAGTCTCGTCATCAACTCACATTTGGGGGTTTTCAGAGATGTCTTTGAATCACCCTCCACAGAAAACCCGAAGTTTTTATATACACTTTTTAATACACTCCACATTAAATTTAAGCTTAATACACCCCACAAAGAGGAAAATCCGTTTCTGCACCATTTTATATTATAACTTGTGATATAATTGTGCTGTATCATAAAATCCCAGGATATAACAAAAGCTTTAACTCTAAGGCCAGACAGGTTTCACAGTATCAAAATCAGTATTATTTAAGGGAAGTGCAAATTTGGAAAATAAGTTGAAGATCCTTATAAAAATCAGCAAAAATTACTTCCCTGCAAATCACAAAGCAGCCAAATCCTTAAATGCTGCATTGGATGGATAACTATCAAGAGACACGGTGTCTTAGATACATCATACAGCCGTATATATTCTGCGTTGTGATAAACCAACAACCTCCCTAGAACTCAGCACTGTTGAATGTCTGAGTAGCATCCATCATTTAATAGTCATAGTCTGCCCACGGGAGAGGATGCTTTTGTTTCCTGCCCACATGGAGAAGAGGAGAGGATGACACTGATCTTGTCAGCATGATACAGTTTATTAGGCATCTTTATTCTACACAGGATAAAATTCAAAATGCCAGGGGCTACTCTCAGACTAGCAGGCTGTACGCAGAAAAAGTAGCTTTGGAATAAAATAAATTAATAATTGCCCTCCTGCAGAAAATATCAAAAGGATGGTGGTGATAAAGCCAACCTTAAAAGCCTCATGAGACATAAGAAACAGATATGAGTGCATTCTGGGAGAAGAAAAAGGCCCTGAACAAATCATGCTGCATCAGATGCGTGCTGAATCAATAAACAACAACCCAGAACTACTGAATAAAGGGTGCTTTGCAGTTACCTAATGACTTGAGAGGCTTTTCTGCTTTGACGAGCTCCAAGATGTCCAAAATGTCTGGAGTATCTCCCTCTAAAGACTGCAGCAGGTCAAAGAGGCACTGAGCTGACACTCCTTTGCTGGTCCCGTTGTTTGCAGCATCCTGTTTCAACAACAGACATTCATGGCTGATTTCTGAGGGCCTGTGTGCATTCCAGGAATCGCTATCTGGAGGTGTGGGCAACCTATTTTTTTTTCCTCGACAAAGGGCAGCGTACTGCTGTGCAGCATTAAGCCTTGCCTGACCCAACAGGTTGATGCTACAGTGGAAGCATGAGCTGAAAACTGCACACAGCTTTACTTCCCAGAAACAGCAGATCTCTGCTGCCCTGTGAAGGAGAAAGGTGTGTGTGCTTACAGTGTATGTGCAGTTAGATTCGGCAGTCCCGCTTCAAACTAGAATTCCATTAACTTGTTTTTACTCACTAAAATGTTAATGGAATTAGTGAATATTTCAAAACACGGTTAATCCAGTCTTAGAGTTCACATGTACTAACACTTGGCATTAAGCTTTTAGTTCCTATTGCTGGATTCTAAGAAAGGATTTGCATTTAAAGAGTTACAAATCATTATTGTCCTTTTACAACCTATTTATACCCAGAAATTTAAAATGAGACCACATCTACTGGCCTGGATAGCAGTGGCCCATTATCTCAGCATCCTGCTCCATCAACTGATGAACAGAAGCACGCAGCAGTAAGTTCAGGATCTGGTTCTGTGCAGTACCAAGTGCAGTAAGCACGTGTTCAGTCAGAACAGTGCTGCTGCTCCAGCCGTTTTCTCTTTGTGATCTCTGTCGGGGGCTGGCTGCATACACAGGCTTCCCCATGCTGAGATTGGGGAATGGCTTTTACTCACAGGGAACTCCAGGAGAGGGGCCACACTTGCAAACAGCTGCAGAATAAAGGGCTTGCGATGCAGAACGTAGAACTGGCGGCATGCAAACTCAATCGCTTGGCGTAACTGTGGGTTGCTT
>VZTV01062095.1:0-33878 GCA_013400875.1 Anhinga rufa
TTTATTTATATTTGGAAAGACACATGTTCCTGAACTGACAGAGTCAAACTACAAGTGACAGTATTGATACTTGACTTTAGAGAGGTTTCTGAGCTTGCTTGGACTGGAGGTGACTAGGAGAAAGATGACAGTTTATGGTCTGGCCGCCTCAAAGTGCTTGTGCAGACAAAATCGAGAACCACAGAGTCAGAGAATCACAGAACGGTAGGGGTTGGGAGGGACCTCCAGAGATCATCTTGTCCAACCCCCCTGCGTGAGCAGGCACACCTAGAGCAGGGGGCACAGGACTGTGTCCAGGCGGGGTTTCAATGTCTCCAGGGAAGGAGACTCCACAGCCTCTCTGGGCAGCCTGTTCCCCTGCTGCTGGAAGAATATTTGTCCGAGGCAGGAATATGAGGTAAGTTGTGGGGTCCCTGTGATCCTTCTATACTTGGAGTGAGTGGTTCAGAAGTCACACCTATCAATCTGGGTATTTCCCATCATTGCAGTGCAGCTCCACTAAAGTACATTTATGTAGTATTTTTTCTAAAAAACCCCTACACTCTGCATGGCTGTTTTGTGCTCAAAAAATATTTTTTTCCAATTAATAAATACATTGATTGTGCCCATTTACACAAGTGGGATACTTGGAGGGTTTTTTTTGTGTAAGAGATGTTAAGGTCCTATATGCCATCTGGTCTAAGGTCACCATATTTTTAATGGCATAAAAAGGGGACAAGAAAGTGGGCAGGTAGAAAAGGGCAAGGAACTGGATGCAGTTTATTACAGGTGTGGAGCAATGTATATGTGCCATGGAAGCCTGAAATGGGATAACTTTGATGGGGCTGGACAAGTGTTAACCATGCTCTTTACCACAGCAAACTCAACCCACTGTCCCTTGACTGGGGGCAAATGGTACACACACCAGGGCTGAGCAAGAAGAGGTTCTGCCTATAAAACAGAAATCTTTATATAGTGACAAAGTTTAGGAAAATCTACCTGAACAAATGCAGAAGTGTCTCCAATCACCTGGTTTCAAGGCAGCCTTACCCACCGAATTTTATGAAACTTGCCAGTTTTCAGTCAGAGGCTCAAACGAGAGTCGTGTCTTTTTGTACCTGGCTAATGAAGACAAACTACAAGTGTTTAATTACATCTACTCATTATTCTTAAGAAATGAGAATGAGATTGTGGTTTTTAGTGGTACTGTATACACTCCCAGCCAAGAGTTTTCCTAATGTTTCTTATGTGTGCCCTTGTTTTTTCACCCAGTTTTCTTTCTGTCTGATAGCTTCATTTGTGAGGGCATGAACGTATCGACAGAGTAGGCTGCAGATGCTTGTGGGAGAACTGGTCTGTTGGTTGGACTTCTCTCATACCCTTCACTGGGTGAAGCATTCAGGGAAGCTTATTTTAAAAAGAGTTTTAGTTTACTGTCTAACACTTAGGTAGATCTGAAATTCAGTGTTAAAGAAGAAAATACACTTTATTCTTGTTCTGCACAGTTCATATGTCACTAATGGACCTGCTTCTCTTAGGAAGGTCATTAAATGACAAATCACTTTAAGACAGGCTCTCAATAGAGAGCTTCAGTCTTTTTAATCTAAGGTGAAACACTGTGGGTCTGTATAGAGTTAAATTTCTTACCTTTCTGCTCTCTTCAGTGCAAGAGCTCTTTGCACTGGTGCTCTGGTCCAGGGTGCTACACTGTCACCTACAGATGTCCAGGCGCCTTTCCACACTCAGAGACAGACTGCCGTTATTGCTGCTAGTGTTCCCTGTGGCAGAGGGCTGATGCAAAGCTCTTTATTTTCTTTCCTTGCTTTTTTTCCTTTTTTTCATTTTCCAGGGTGTTTCCAATGTATTGATGTGTAGGTCTGTAAAAATGAATAGGTATAGTAGAAGTGAATAGGTATAGTATTAGTTGACAGCTTCATGAATCATGATTACTAGGAGCTTTCCAAAGCTGAAGTTAATGCAATATTCACATGATAATCAAGAATAAGTTTGAAATTCTGAAGTAAGTATGAAATAATGCCCACACAATGCACACTGCAGTCCCTTTGAGCAGCCTCTCTTTGTAATCTCCTTTGTGAGATTAATAAACATATCAATCTGGAGCCCTGTTCTGGAGTGGCGTAAATCACTGGAGGCAGCAGGTGAAATAGTGGCACAAGTGCACTTAACAGAGGTTTCGGTATTGATTTCACCCTGGTGAGAACTTCATGCCTGCTAATAGGAGGAACTATTTGCTGATTTACCTGAGGTGAGAAACTGGTGCTGAGCAGAGGCATGGGATCCCCACTGCCTGGTCTGCCTGCAGGTTTCCTCATCCTGGCTAGGGACAACTTCTGTGGTCCTGCCTATTTCAAAACTCAAATGACAGCTTGTTGTTGCATTGCTTAGTCTAGTCCTGGGCCCTTTGGTGGTTACTGATGCTGCTGCAAGCATGCCAAAGTGTGGGTGTAGGGGTGACTGCTCAGAATAAAGTGACTGACTGGTTATGACAGTTAGGCATCTTTTTTATGCCTTTTATAATTGAAAAGTTTATTGTACTGCTTATAAAAATTAATGCCTAACAATTTTCATGTGGAAAACTTTTCAATTAAAATGCATGCAATATGATGGCACTGGTGTTCTCCTGAGTTATGATCTCACTGTGCTTTTACTTGGCTGAGTAGCATCTTGCCATGTCCAGAGGCATTTTCATCCAGAGGCTTTTTCCTTTGTGTAATTTCCACTTGAAAGTTACCTTCTTTCCACAATGTGCATATTATTTCCATCAAAAATAACACATGGAAATTCCAGCCCTTTGCCACTAGGTGGTACCCACATAAAACATTATGTTTCTCTCTTAATTGTATATGCTTTTGTTTGCAGATGAGATTTGGTCTGGATGCACTCATGACAGTTTATGTGAATGCTGAAGTCTCGAAGTTTTCCCTGGTAAAGAATCTTAATACGCTTTGGTTACTTAGTTATCAGATAATCACTACAATGGTTTAGCAAGCTAGTTTTACCTTGATTTAGCTGTGCTATGGTAAAATGGTCCTTTCAATTTGGCACAAGTCTGTGCTGCTGCTAGAAGGGGTGGTACCACCTACCACCCCTATCTCCACTCCTCATGGCTTGTTTCTGTCTGCTGCATGCCTAGTGCTGTGCAGGGAACTGGTCCAAACTAGCAGTGATGGACAGGCACACCACACAGCCATGTGATTGCAGGTCCCAGCACCAGGAACATGGTGAGGACCAGCTCCTGGAAAGAGGGGGGTGACTTCTTCTGATGGCAACAAGGACTTCTGCCAAATTCAAGTGACTGTGCAATGAAGTGTGAGATTTGAAGATGTTCCAAATCTCAGAGGATCACACGCTCATTAACAGTGTTCATTAAGGCCTCAGTTCATCAAGATATTGAAGAATATAACTCATTTTAAATATCTGAACTGTACCATTGACTTCAATCAATCTGGTAATGTGCTTAAAATGAGGTGAGTACTAAAGTGATTGATGATTGATGGATGAAACCATACGGCCTGTTGCAGCTATCCTGTAAATCAATTGCAAAATGTTCATTGATTTAATCAGGCAGAGCTGTGCTGTCAGGCTGCACAGAAACCATGGTGTCTTGAAGCGTTTCTCAGGCCATGGCCCCCTGGTCATGAGTGCATGTCGGGATTGGACTGAGATCATGCACTCGTCTCCCTCCTCTGCATCCCATCTCAGCCAGGCACTCAGGCAGTGATGCTGCTGTGCAGTGTTGTGGGGGGCTTCCCCCAGCCACCTCAGGGACTCAGGAGCTGAGATGGAGCACACTGGCCTTGAACTTAGGAGGCAGCTTCTGTGTCTGGTCCCAAATCCTTCATACCAGCAAAACCTTCTTTGAATTAATCAGGAGGTTTTGGCTGTGTAAAAGATTTAGGGTCCAGCCCATGGCAGTGCTCAGGCTTTAGAGTTTTTCACTCCCCAGCAGTATTTCTAATGGAGACTTACTATTTAATCTATTCTCTGAGTAAGCATGAAATCTGATAAGTAACATGTCAGAAATAATTGTTAAAACAAAACATATTTGGGTATATGCCAACAGAATACAAACAGCTATTGAAAACTGCAATAGTCCTGAATTTCTAGCAGGAGGGCTGTTTACTGTGTTGCATCATTAGAAGGTGTACTATGATATTAAATCACCCACCTGCACTCACGGTTGGTTCACTTCAGTGTGTGAACTGTCATTGCAAGCATGAGCAATGACAGTCACTTGTTGAGTGTGAAGAGTTGCTGCAAAATATATTTGTACTGTAGTGCTGCAGGATTTAGGTTTTGATAATATCCCTGCCATTGGCTTCAATTAATTTGATATAGAACAGAATCAAGGCATGGTTAAGGGATGGTAAAATTTGGGCCAATATTAAATATTAGAGATTGTCCTATTCGGGTATGTTTTCAGGGGACAAAAATGTTTGTATCCTGGAGTACAGAAGTTAGCCAGGCAGTTCTCCTGCTGGGCTTGCTAGCTGGTACGTACAAACCTCGTTTCTCCCTGGGCCTCTCTGGGTACTCCTCAAGTCAGCTAGGGTCTTCACTCCTTGGGAAAATGATGATTAAAAATGGATGTGGCAGAGATTCAAGGTCATTGATCATATGCTCTAAGTTTGGGTGAATATTTTTTCACCAGATGGCCAAATATAACCGGTACCTTGTATTTTTTTAAAGTGTTTTGTTACTATTCTGCTCCTGCAGAACTTTATTCCCCTTGATTCAACTTCATCCACATTAGGCAATGTGCAAATGTTTGTGCTGGCTCATGAGGCTACGTACATGGAACTGGGGAGCTGTGCCTTCAGGAGGACACTGTGATTAAAATACTGAGATTCTTCGTTACAGCAGTCACCTAAGTGGCAAATAACCTTTATTAACCTTTCTCTCCTGCTCCTGAAAAAGAGAAGTGACTAGCACACTGGGGAGGAATCTGGTGCAAAGGAAATATTTTTCTCTTCATATCTCCTGCTGTGGCTGCTACAG
Source organism: Anhinga rufa (assembly GCA_013400875.1). Lineage (NCBI taxonomy): Eukaryota > Metazoa > Chordata > Aves > Suliformes > Anhingidae > Anhinga > Anhinga rufa. Next base: position 4,999 of record VZTV01062095.1, read on the forward strand.
TTGCATGTTCTAAGTAAATACTCAGTAGAAAAAGGAGAGATGACTCTAAAATGTAGGGTTTAGCTCATGCATCTGTGAGAAAGGCAGGAGACCAAATGTACCACTTGGGGGATATAGGAACTCAACTTCGGTTCTCTCCCCGGTGGAGCATCCAAAGAGGAACTGGAAGACAGGATTCAGGGCTCCCCTCCTTCTTTTCTGGCTTTCTGATAGATAAAATGATTGTCAGTTCCTTGGACTTCATAAGAAAGGGTTAAGGTACTTAACTCCCAGGGCAGGTTTAGGGCTGCAAATCCCGAATGGGAAGAATCTGCAAGGCAGAGAACATGACAGTCCTAGAGAGGGACAGGGTTCAACACCCATCTCTATCTCCAGCATTTCCTTCTGGCTGCCTACAGTGGGGTTTGACCTACAAGAATGTGGTAATCTTATCCTTTTTCTGAAGCAGGAGCCCATGCACCCCACCTGGGTTTTATGAGCACTGCAAAGCAAAAGGGCACCCAAGAGTGCAATAGTGGAGTTTCTGGTCCACATGTGCCTGGCTGTGAGCTGCCATGCACTTTTCAGGGAAGCCTAGAAAGGAGCTGAACTTGGGGTTCTAAATTCTTCATATGATATGTTGACTCCTTTCCTTCTGTAGCTGTAAAGATGTTGGGAGCCAGACGGCATTCTTACCTCTCACTCATCTAAATTTTTTATTACCTGTTTTGTGCCAAAGGGAATGCTATTTATAAACCTTCCATCTTTGTTGATATAAAATGGGATGCTAGTGAAATATAAAAGTATATTATATCTGAGTGTAATATTAGAGCTATACATAATACATTTTCAAAATTCATAGGTATTATATAATGCAATGTTCTGTATGATCCCCTCCATTGCTAACAGTTTCTTAAGTATTGTAGTTAAAAGTTGTCAGATGTGTCCTAAAGGATAATTTATATATAGAAATACAATAGGATGTTGCTTAATTCAATGTCATTCAATAATGTATTTCATACCAAAGCATCACAATCTATTAAGCCAAAGACATTTACTGGGAATTGACTTCAATCCTTGGGAGGTTGAAAATATCTTCAGTGGGATTAATGGCTTAAAGTTAATTGTTTTTGCTAATGTTTTATTTGAATTGTCCTGCTTAACAAAGGTAATGTGACATTTTGCTCACTAGGGATGTAAAGCAAATTCACTGCTGACACAGGCAGGTGTAACCCCCTTGGCTTAATTAGAGCTGCACCTACTTTCGTCAGCAGTGAATTTGGTATCTTGCCCTTTTAAAGAAAAGTGAAAAATATAAAGGTTGGCACTTAGAAACCTGGAGGTGGACCACAGAGGACAAAAGAAAGAGGAAATACCAGTATCTGAAATGAGTTGGCCAGAGTTCCTCTAGAAAAGTAGCTAGTAAAAGCAGCCAAAGCTGACTTTACCCTCTCCAGGAAGGGCTGTGTGTTAAATCTTGCTAACTAAATGGTGTGAAAATAATCTGAGGTTTTAATAACCACTTGAAAGAAACAAACATATAATTGTTTCTGGAACAAAGAATAATCATTGCCTTTTTGTAAGGCAGAAACTTGCTCTTTAGAAAGAGAATAGAGATAGTGCAGAGATACTGATGACCTGGAGCAGGAGGGGGCTCTTTGTATTTAGAAGTGCACTTAGTCTTGAAAGGATGGAAGAGATAATGGGTAAGTGGAAGACGAATAAGGAGGGGCCTGGCCACTTGTCTTCTCCAAGACAAAGATGGTGACCCCAGGAGGTGCCAGGTGATCCCTTCCCAGACACTGCAGGGAGTCCCCACTGTCACCTTGTTCAGAATAGAGCTATATGCCTGACCGCCTCCAGCAGAAAATTTGCTTGTATTGGGTCTGTGGGAATGCGATCTTTGCAGATGGACTTGATTTGTACTTTTTTACTCTGCATTTTATTTCCTTCAGGGGGCTTTGAGCTCTCTCATTACAGCATCGTGTCTTCATTCAGAACAGAATCTCTGAAGCATGGATCCATTACCACGCTTCTTCTCTATGTGTACAGAGAGAGATAATCCTTTGAACAGAAACACATGGATTATTTCAATTACATTTGATGGTGGAGATCACACCTTCCCAAGGCAAAATCTGTGGATGTAATCAAGGCTATAGCCTTGAGTTTCTTAGGCCAGATGATTTTGGACAGTCAGGAGAGTGTCAGCAAGCTCCCTGGGCCTCCAGTTGGAAAGAAGCTCATGATAAATGGCAGCTCATGATAAGTCAGCTGGAAGACCTGAGGATGATGTGCTGTGTGCAGTCTGTGGCTATGTGGCTTCTTGCTCCCAACCCAGCTCCTGACCCAGGGATCGGCTGGCAAAGCTGGTCTTGTGAGTAGTGTCAGTGATAGCAGCAATGTCAACCGGTCTGAATTTTATCGCTTGTCATGGGATGTCTGAAATGTTTCCTAAAACTCTGCCTCTTAACAGCAGGTGAAAAGCTCAGTATTCATTTTAAAAAAATCTTTAAGAAAGAAGCAAATTTTATATCTAACCTTCAACACTTGACACAGAGATGTAAGTGACCCTAAAAATGCAGAAACTGAAATAAGCCCCATGGAGTTTTTTTTTTTTTTTTTTTTTTAAAGGCTTGTGGATATTTTTGAGGGGTTAGTTGAAGGATTACTGCCCCCACCCCTGGTCCTTGAAAGGACATTCACAAGTTGGTGAAAATATGTGTCCTCATCCTCAGGCCACCCTCTCCTCCCTCCCCGTGATCTCCTCCCTGGCCCTGTGGGAAAAAATGGAGAGGGAGGAGAGTTACCCTGCCATGGAGGAGAGGCTCCCCCCTGTCATTTGCAGAATGTGCTCCTGGATAATGCAATACCCCAAGCTTTTTATTCCATGTTTGACTTCCTGCTACAAGTGGCACTGCACATAATTCAGGAACTAGATACTGACTTCAGTTCAGGAATGCTAATGCCAATGCAATTGGCTCTGAATGTAATTTCAAGACTCACTAACTGGCTTTGTTTTCAGTCCACAAGCATTCCTGCTGTTAATTAAGGGGCTGTGCTCAAAAGTTAAATATAAAACCATATTTTCTTGAAAAGATTATGTAATTCATTAAGGTAAATCCATGTAAGCAGAGAATCCTCTTCCAGTATTTTATATAGCCTGGAGGAAGGGCATATTATACAAAATAATTAGATTTTGAAGCATTTTCTGAGTGGGAAGTAATTTTTTTTATGCAGAAAGAAACAACCCTAATGGAATATCTTGCCCTTTAGTCTTGGCCGTGCTGCCATTTATATATTATCATGATAACCCCTTCAAATGCCTTACTGCATAACATGCAACCAAGAGCTATATATTACCTTAGAGTGCACATATAATTTTTATGGAGTGATCACTGTGTTTACATTTTCAAAATGCTCTGAGCTTTGCTCCAATACAAATGCCCTTAAATCAAGCAGGCAACATGATACAATGGTCTGATATGGCTGTTTTCTCCAGTCAGAAATGCCATTTCCTGGTTTACATAAAACATAGAGATTTTATAGATTAGCAGAGTATTGAAACTTCTATGAACTGAGGAAATCTGCAAGTGAATTATTCTGAATTATCCAGGGAGCAGATTCTGATCTGAGGTATGGTGCACAGGAACAACTGAATTTAGGTTTTAACTTTAGAAGTCTACTAATATACTCAGAGGAAGCTCAATTTGAGCATGGAAAGAGCAAGTGACTTTAACTGAATAATAATGTTTGACCACTGGGTTTGAATTCTAGTGAACTGTATAGGGTGAAGGTGAAGTGGTGAATATGCTATACACTGGTTTGTAAAATGTATCAATATATTATGATTATTAATTTTATATTCCAGGAAGAGACTACAGGGATTACCAGAATAGAAGAAAAGGTTGTTAAAATCATGTAACATTATACTGGCATAAAGCTGCACAAGTTTCTTAGCTGTGCAAGAGATTGAGTGATGTTCTTTTATCAGCTTGCCAAAGACCCCTCTGTAAAGGCTTTGTTCTTTGCTCAAGCTGTAGGGATTTTCCTTTATTTGTAATTTACCAGGGTTTTGTCAACAGTTCCACATGTATTTTTGTTAAAGTCAAGGTAAGTTCAGCCATCCAAAAAGCCAGTTTATAAACTACACCGAGACATGTAGGACTGAAGATCAGAGATACAGGAGGAGATGGCAAGAGGGAAAGAGGATATTATTTCTTGTGCAGCAGAAAATTCCTGTTGATTATCTTACAGCTACAACACAAGTGTGGGTTTTTTTAGGAACTCACTTTATAATTTTAAAGGCTTCCTATGCTTCAAGGAAGTCTCCAAAAAGGGTTTTAGTATCTCCTGTACCACCTTTCACCATTGTAAGTCCTGGGAAGGGAAAGAGGAAAGAGAAGAAAAGGTACGGGTTATATATCAGCCCAGACTAGTAATTTATGTAATTTCTTTCCCTTTTATCCCTTTTATCCTCAACTATCCCCTATCCTATTTCTTTTTAATTCATTCCCGCTTCTCTGTGGGGTAAGTAGATACAACTGGATCTTTCACTGTCTGCACAGAGTACCTCTGGTATTCCCAACACTGTTTGCAATTTGCCAAGACCCCGATGTCCCATCAGGTCAGCTCTGTAGCTGTCCTCTTCAGCTGCAGGACCTGGGTCAGTCAACCACTCTGCATCAGTAGCCATTGGCAAGGCTCAGAGTCTGTGGGAGCCTGTCCTCAGTGGCACAGCACTGCAAATGGTACATCATTGTTTGGTCTTTCTGAATATGGCCTAAATACCTATAAAATCTGTATTTTCTAAGAGGTTCCTTTGAGATTGCTGACTAAATGGAAGGTCTAATAACCACATCCATTGTGGTGTGAGAGACTGTCACAGTGATATTTATCTGTTAGCTGTCATTTAAGAAGTTAGAAGCACTATCTTGCAAGATGGGATTTGCAGAACTGCATTATTTACTAATTTATTTGTGGTATGTTATTTATTGGAATTTGATTCTGTCCCACTTTGCTCACAATCTTTAATTAGACTATGGCTCTTGGTTTGCTTATTTCACAGCATCAGCAAAGTTCTGAGTTTTTATATTTGGAAATTAATGTGTTGGAAATTGTGACCCCTGTGCAGACCAGAAAGCTGGGATGCACAACCACACCGCACCAGAGCCTGAAGTTGGAATATGCAGCTATGCCACCTCTGATCAGAGAGAACAGAAACCTGTAGTATCCCATACTAAATATCAGAGGATAGGACCATGATTAGTGAAAATAATAGATCAGATCCTGGAAGCAGTAGAGAGGCATCAATATGCTAATTTACTAATTAGCTCTGCCCTGCTACGATGATGGTTTTATGTTGCTTCTGGAGGTAGCTCAGACTTTGCTGCTTAAGGCTGTGCTCCCCTGTGCAGGACGGGTCCTGTGACCCTTGACAAGGCACAGCATGGCCTGAGGGCCTGGATTGACTGTGAAAATGTTCTTTATACAATAATCAGACTTAACCAAATCACTGTATGTAACATGTGTGTGTGCCTATGTGCATAACAGAGCAAACATTTCTCTAGGCCCCCAGCACCTTGTCCTCTCAGCCCCAAAGGTCTCTTTCAAGGGAGTTCATCTTCAAGGCTCTTTTAAAAAAAAGTCACATTTGTAATGTTTTGCTGAGAGCAAGCTGAAGTTCTGCTTCCCGGGATCTAAGAGCTGCCTCTGCAATCAAAGGTTTGCTCTGCACAATTCTCAGTGCAAAGCCTCTGTGGCTGTTAGCATAGCTGTTAACCCAACCGTGAACCAACCAGTGAAGTCAGGGTCCACATCAATATCCTGCTTTGGCTGATGCTGTTTAGATTCGAGGCCACAGCAGGACAGAGAGTAAGGAAGGGTGAAAAATTGTATTGGAATTGCCCCAAATGGATTGTGTTTGGTGTTCCAGATCATTTTCATCATTAGTTTATAGTCAGATCCCTTTGCTGCAGCAATCCCCATTTTGGTGGTCCCTTGGCATTCCTGTAGTCTTCAAGGTATGGGATTCCAGAAAAAGACAGATGTCTGCCTCACTCAGGTTAACAAACTACCAGCCATCTGTTGGAGTGATTAATTCCTGGGGCATCATAATTTACATGCATTTTAATTTTTTTGAGGCTTAGATGTAAATGGTTTCTAGGTTGTTTTGTTTTTTTTACTATTCCAACTCCAAGCAGTGGACAATGAGTGGACAGTGAGGTGGATAGAGAACTGGCTCAACAACAGAACTCAGAGGGTTGTCATCAATGGGGTAGAGTCTCGCTGGAGGCCTGTAACTACTGGAGTCCCCCAGGGGTCTGTACTGGGTCCAGTCCTGTTCAATATATTCATCAATGACCTGGATGAAGGGATGGAGTGTAGCCTCAGCAAGTTTGCTGATGACACCAAGCTAGGAGGAGTGGCTGATACACCAGAAGGCTGTGCTGCCATCCAACGGGACCTGGGCAGGCTGGAGAGCTGGGCTGAGGGGAACCTCATGAAACTCAACAAAAGCAAGTGCAAGGTCCTGCACCTGGGCAGGAACAACCCCAGGCACCAGTATAGGTTGGGGGCTGACCTGCTGGAAAGCGGCTCTGATGAGAAGGCCCTGGGAGTGCTGGTGGACAGCAAGTGACCCTGAGCCAGCGCTGTGCCCTCGGGCCCAAGAAGGGCAGCGGTGTCCTGGGCTGCATGAACAGGAGTGTGGGCAGCAGGGCGAGGGAGGCCATCCTGCCCCTCTGCNGGATGGGACTGGACTCTTCTCAGTGGTGCCCAATGACAGGACAAGTGGCAATGGGCACAAGTTGGAACACAGGGCGTTCCACTGAAACATGACAAAAAACTCCTTTCCTGTGAGGGTGCCAGAGCAGTGGCACAGGCTGCCCAGAGAGGCTGTGGAGTCTCCTTCCCTGGAGATATTCAAACCCCTCCTGGACGCGGTCCTGTGCCCCCTGCTCTAGGTGTGCCTGCTCATGCAGGGGGGTTGGACAAGATGATCTCTTGAGGTCCCCTCCAACCCCTACCGTTCTGTGATTCTGTGACAAGAGTGGTGGTAGGGTTTTGGGAGTATAAATCCTGTAAATACTTTTCATGAGTTTATAAAAGCAATAAAATGCCTAAAACTGCATCTGCAGCAAACCTTAGCATTGAAGTAGTAACATTTGTTGCTCTCTGGTGGTTAATATCTACTTTTGTCCAAACCATTCAGTAGGTTCAGTGCCTAGGTTATTTAACTTAATATTAATTATAAATTATTTATTTTCTAGAGCTTTACTGGTATTCCATACGATTAAATGATTATTTCAAAACACAATCATAAAAAAAAATCAGTAGAAGGTTTAAAAACAAATCCCAAGCCAACAGTTTAATCTTAGTTAGCTGCTGCTATTCATAAAATTCCCACACTGTTCTTGCAGGCTATAATAACATGGAAAGTTTACTGGGAAGGTATCCTGTGATTCAGCATGGAAAAGCATGTTCTTCTGTACTTAATGAGAGAAAATAGCAGGTACAGAAGGACAAATGAAGTAATAAAAAACACTGAGGTGGAAACTCTGCATGGGCTTTTTGTATTAATACAAAGTCTTTGAGTCAAAATGGGCAAGGCAAACTAGGATTTTAATTTTTGTCCCAGTCATTTGAATTTTAACTTAATAACATAGGCTGGAGTTTGTCAGGTGGTGTTAGGTGTGCTGCTAATGTTATAGGATCATTGTGCAGAAGATCCTAGGTTTTCTTTTCACAAATGAGTGGGGAGAATCAGGTTAAAAGAGATTCTCTGAGTTGGGTTTAGATTATGAAAACTAGAGACTGGATAATTAATCTAATTTTGTATGCACCAGGTTTGGCAGGGTTTGTATAACACTTCCTGATTTCAGATCATCTCTTAACTGTGGACAACTGGCTCTTGTTTAGAGTAAATAGCTTTTCAGTTTTGTTTTGTTTCTAGATGATCGTTGGAGCCTTAAATGGGAACTCCATACATTTTCAAAATAACATTTTTTGGGTCAGTCTTCTTTCAGTGCCTCTAAAACATGAATAGAATAGAAATTTCAGTTCAAAGTGACCTACAATAATCATCTAGTCCAACTGCCTGACCACTTCAGGGCTGACCAAAAGTTAAAGCATGTTATTAAGGGTAGCATTGTCCAACTGCCTCTTAAACACTGACAGGTTTGGTACATCAACCACCTCTCCAGGAAGCTGTTCCAGTGTTCAATCACCCTCTCAGTAAAGAAATGCTTCCTAATGTCCAGTCTAATCCTCCCTTGGTGCAGCTTTGAACCATTCCCATGTGTCCTGTCACTGGGTAGCAGGGAGAAGAGCTCAGAACCTTCCTCTCTACTTCCCCTCCTCAAGAAGCTGTAGAGAGCAGTGAGGTCACCCCTCAGCGTCCTTCTCTCCAAACTAGACAAACTCAAGCTACTCAGCAGCTCCTCACAAACATGCCTTGCAGCCCTTTCACCAGCTTTGTTGCCCTCCTTTGGATGCTTTTATATCATTAGAGTGTACATGAGCTGCAAGTGAATGCAGGGCTATACACTGGAATAGCATCAATTTATTGCAAAGGGGGACAGGGGTCAATCCCTCATTTTGGTCTCTTGGGGATGCAGACTGATGAAGTGAGAAAGTGAGGCCTATATTGATCCCCATCCACATGGCATGATAAATGCTGAGGGTTGTATTCTGCCAAGAACTGCCAATGGCTGTGGACTTTGTTCTTTTCTTCACCCTCTCATTTTTCCTCTGGGTGTGGAAACAGCAGCTGCCAGAGCAGGGGCTTAGTGTCTCTGAACACCATCACATGTACAAGGAATTCTGTATAGATGATATACATAATGTGTACAAGAAAGACCGTACAGATGATACGCAACTCAAGCAGATGTTGATGGACAGGAGTGAGTTTTGGTGACTGATGTCATATGCAAGAGCCAGCAGCCATGGGGGGCTGGAACAAGCTGAGGTGCTGCAGTTATAAGGGCAAGGCATGCAGCCACTAGCTGGAGGGGGCTTGTAGGAACCTAATTCTGTCACACTTCTAAAGAAAAGCTGGGGTGATTTCCAAGCCTCTGATAGATTACCTCTTCAGAGAGCCTGCTGGAGGTGGCTTACTCCTGCCTTTGCATCACAGGATATTGTCTGAAGTAATGAGGTGTCTGTATAAAGGAAAAGAAAATTATGGACAGGTGGCAGAGTGTCTTTACCTGAAACCCCATATTAAGAATCTAATTGAGACTGAGCCCATTCTGTAGCATTATTTTGCCCAGCTTTTTATGCAAGGACAACATTGAATACTTTTGGTGCTTCCTGCATTTACAAGGTCTGTGATCTGCCAGCATGGCTCTGAGAAAATACTTCTGGTTAGAAAGGAATGCACATGAGTTGGTACCTTGAGTTTTCACACTCCAGCAATGCCACAGGGGCAGGACCTGAAGACTGTCCCTGCATCTTGCTCCTGTATCTGGAGAGCCACTCCAGACCTCACTCTGATGTCCTCCACGGAGTGCTGGCTCATGCTCCATTCACTGCAGTGTATGCTGGCTTAAACAAGGCATTTATAGGGATGCTGCTAGAAAAGGCAGTGAAGAGACAGCTGGGTATGAAACTCATGCTTTTGGTCACTACATGGAACAAATGCAGTTTGTCCAGCAGACTGTCAATGAAACTTCAGGAAACTGATTATTGTCCATGTACCAAAAGGACTGAAGCCACAGAGATACACAGGGGCGTTTCCTTTGGGATATTCCCATGTGAAATGAAGATAGCAGAACATTGTGTACCAGCTGAAATGATCTATGTCCAGGGTCTGGAATGTAGGACAGACAGTTTGTGGGGCAGCCCAGCAAATCTTAAGCCAAAAGACTGCTCTTAAGTGTAACAGGAGGATGCCCTTGTGATGGGGAGACAGAGCAGTGGGTCCTGTGTCGTGTCCCTACACCCATCTCCCTAGTGGTATGACAGGAAGAGATTTTTATACCCATCCCAGGCAGAGAAGGAAACACAGAAGAGCTGCCTATGCGTGCCAGTCTTGGCATTAGGAAGACATCTGAGTGACTTATACCTGGAGAGTTCTGTCTTGCCGTATCTGCTTGTGACTGATCAATACTGCCATGCTTCCCGAATCCAGACCAGCCTTGGTTTGTTGCAGCCCATTGCAGAGGGTACCCCAGCTCTCAGCAACCCTAGATGGATGCTGATGTAGTTTATCAGAGATGTTGCCTGCTTAAGCCAGACATGGTGCGGTGCAGGAAACTGCACTTGGGGACAACTGAGTAGCTAGGAAGGGAGGAAGAGGGATTGTGGCAGTAGGTGCTGAGCCTGAGCAGTGACTGCAAGATCAGCCCCTCAATTAAGGAAGTGAGGTCATGACCAGACTGGAAAAAACAGGTGTAGTGTAGTAATGATTATAGTTAATTATCAAACATAGCTGCACAGGAACTACGATGAATTCCTCCTTTTGCTTTAGGGGCCATGTTTCTTTGCTGGTCTGACCCTCGCTGTCCAGCCACCAGAGAGACTTTGAGACCCACCTCTTTCCAGACTCCCCTCAGGAGACATCATTCTGCAGGGAGCAGTGGGAGATGTTTCTCATAGACCCTTGCCCTAGTCCACATCCCATTAAGTTCCTCCAGTTCATTTTTTAAGACCTGCTGACATCACATTTCACCTGCTGTCAGCCTATAGCAGGATTGTAACTGTGAACTTGCTCAGCAAGGTCAGGAACCTGGCGCACATGCTTCCCTTCAGTGGAGGCAGCAGATTCTATGTGAAACTATTGTTTTAATTCCTATCCTTGCACTGAGGTGGCCTCCATATTTATATAATTTCCCTGCAGAGCAATGTGCTTGTTCTGCAAAGCTTTGCACAGTCAAGTGGGATGGGTAGGAGCTCTGCTTAATGTGACTTCCACGAAGGTAGTCCTAATGAGAGTCCTTCAGCTATGCAAAAGCAGGGAAAAGACAACTTGTAGGAGAAACATCCTTCTTTAAAGATACAAACTCTTTGAAGAAGTCTTCTTTAATGGTTTAATTTTAATATCTGTGTTTACTAAATCTTGGCTCCAGTTAGGGAATCAAGGGATATTTTCTGATGACTTCTCTAGCTTTAAAAAGAGAAGTTCAGGGATAGCTATGCAATTAACTGTGACTTAGGCATGTCTGTATAGCAACAGCAAACCTTCTGCAAAAGAAATTAAATTTCTCCCTGAAGGAAAGTGATTGCATAGATGACTTATTCAAATGTGTAGAAAAATGCTTTGACATGTTTTGCAGGAAGGAACAGAGGCACATCAGTATTGAAATAGCTCTGGGTAGCACAAATCTATTCACAGGTAATTAGATTACCTCACGTGTCTGGTACCAAAAAGGGGCTGAAAAAATGATCCCCAAATGATAGAACAGATTTACACTGAATTTGATTTCTCCACATTCGGTAGCACTGTGTTGCACAAAAGAAACTCCCAATTCCCACAGGGAAGGGAGCAAAAGCAATAGACATTGATGGGAGCTGCATTTCCAGCCGTGCCACAGCTTTCTGCTCTGTCCATTGCACCATGCAGGAGCAAATGGGACCATTCCCATTTAGGCCAAATGGAGTGTTGAACTCCTAAAAGCTGCCCTGCTTTGCAGCAAAATGGCTCCAGTGTCAAACTTTTGTGCAGTTGACAGCTCCTATCCACCACCATGGCAGCTATGGGGACCTTGTTTTTTGGAGGGGTTATTCCCTATGGTGCCACTTGCGGAGTCCCCAGTGGATGCCTGGAGGCTGGAAACCCTCAGCTGGTGGCTGTGTGCATTCTCATGGCAGTCAGGACACTTCTGGCTACCATTTCCAGTTACTGATGTCCATCTCCACCTCGCTGCCTAAAGGCTGCTCTGATATTTTAATCTACACTTTTCTATTTCATCTACTCTGCCTCCACAGACCTGGGAGATCTGGCATTGCCAGATGAGGAGCTGCCATGTTCAATCATACTCAAGGTCCCTCTAGGCTCAGACTCCATCTTTAATTATGGCTGATATCAGGTTTTCAGGAGAAGCAGTAGGAATCTTTTACTTATGAAACGAGAGATCCTGCTCCCTAGTAGCCAGGCCTGGAAAATGCGGTTTAGTATTCTCTAAAAATATGGTTTTTGTCAATGGTTGTGGCCACCCTGGGTGGTCTAATAACCACATGCTACCAAATCTCACTTTGAATTATACGTATTTCCTGATTCTGCTTTTTCTCCCTGTCACTGACACTGGAGTGTGCAAATATTGGCCTTACTGTTTTTGTCATGTGCATTTTCCAGGACTGGTAGGAGCTGAAAAGATGCCAAGTGAGGTGAGAGCCAGAGCCAGCAAGCTTGTGTGTGTGTAAGAAATTCAGCTCCAGTTTTTAAAAATTATGAGTGCCATTCACATCATCAGGGACTGTTGATGGCTCACAGCACTGGTCAGTGCAAGAGAAGTGGAAGAGCAGCCCTTGTTCCCTTCTGCTGCCAGCCCCGTATCTTCGCCCAGGCGGAGCCGCCTGGTTAACTACAGACACCAGCTCTTAGGTGAGGCAAACCACTGCAAACCCTTCACGAGTGGTGTGGAGGACCCCATCCAGACACCTTGTTCTTTGCTCTTATTTGTACAAATCAGAGGAGGGTTTGTGCTCCCCGCCTTCCCAGCCCTGCTTCTGAGCTGAGGGGAGAGAGGGAAGAGGAGGACAGAGATGGAGGGAGGAGGGAGCATAGGAAGCGATTACATGTGTTCAGCTGAAGTATAACATTTACTCATCTTCTGCTTTGGTGCTATAGTTCCCTATGCCATTTCCTGTCCCTTTTCATTAATTGAGGGCTAAATCCAGAACTATTCAAGCGCTGTCCTTGCTGTTTCAGTGACAGAATCACAGTCTTGCCTCACACATGACAAGTGCCTGCCTTTTATTGCTGCTTATTTTTTCCTGCCTGAGCTCTCTCTGCAGCAGATATACTTGGGGCACAGGGAGTGAGAGGGCCTTGTTGGTGCTGTGCCTGCTTGAGTGTGTGGGGACCTTGCTGCACCTATTATTATTTAATAACTTGCAGTGGAAATTGTCATTTATCCTGCTGCAAGTGCATGGTACCTCACACAGAGAATGAAATCACTGGATGAGTGCCTGCTGCAGGTGGCACTGCAAGCCTTCCCTGCCTAGGTATTCCCACCCAAGAGGAAAGAAAATTGGAAGGAAATGTACCATCCTTTGCAGCCATGGTTTGGGCCAAGGCCAGCCATTTTGTCTTGGTCTGTGTGTCTCAAGGCACTCTGAGCCTCAGGTTCTGCTTGCAAAGTGAATGAACTCAGGCCCTGACTGACCTACTAGCCTCAATGATAGCATAAGTTGTGGTTAAGGTCTCCCACAGTGAGGTCCTTCCCCACTTCTGCTCCTACCCTCTTGTACAAACCCAAACCAGTTGCACAGTTGCATGTCACAGCCAATAAAAATTACTACAAACCTTGTGTGATTCAAAACTCAAGGCAACTGTTGTGCAAGCTCTCCCATGGCTGCATCTTCATCCTCACTGCACTGCTCTCAGCTGCCCTGCATCTCCCACTTGAAAGCAGGTGGGCACATGGGGATAATACTGTCATCACTGTAGTCACAGGGTGCAATTAGATAGCATGGTAAATGCCGTAAGACTGGAAAGACGAAGTATTTTGGTACAGAGAGAGAGTAAGTACGAGAAGTGGTTTCACAGGCTGCCAAGTGCTGAATCACAGCTGTGGATGTATCTGCTAAAAGTAACTGGAGATGCTCTGCAGCCCGTGAGTGCCCCCAACATGTGCAAACACACGTGCACATGCACACACACACTCACATGGACACAGACAGACCTGGACATAGGCACCCCATGCCTGCTCACCAACCTTTCAGCTCATCAACAGTAGGGCTGGTAGCATGGGAAGACATCTAAAAGCCACAGATGGGATGGCTATGCCTTTGTTATAAAGTCCAGAGAATGTGGTTTCTCTCAAAGAACACCCCAGAACAGCATCTCCCTAAGCAAGTAAGCTCCATGATGTACACTGTGATAGCATCTTTGGAAAGAGATCTTTCTGCACTCTGCTATCTTCCCAGTGCACAGACTAGATGCTTTTCTTGGGGCAATTGGTCCATGTGTCCTTGTCCAAATGTAATTTTCCCCCCAGTCATGTAGCATGCGGTGTGGCATCAGCCGCTCTTCAACCCCAAGGAGGTGGCATTTCAGTGCTCTTTCACTCGCTTACTTTGGTTTGACAGGTGCCAATGGAAAGGTAAGCTGTTGTGATGATGGTAATGATAGTAGATGTTAGCTTTGCATGGCAGGTATTTTAAAGTCAGCCACACTCTGAGGCAGTTAGCAATTGTCTATTAGAAATGAAGTCATGAGAAGGCATCAGGCTGAGAAACTGCTAGATGGTTCCGCAAGGTGCCAGTGGCATAAAGTTAGAGAGATGCTTCTCCCCTGGGTACAAGAGGAGAAAACAAACAGGACAGATACTGGTCCCATTGCTTCATGCACGACCAGAAAGTGCTTGGTGATTTTGCTGATGGCTGAGGCAGAAGAGCCTGTGCAGACCAAAGTCCTGCTTGGTGCAGTCAGAGGGCTGGATTAAATTACTTCCTTTTTTTATTAGGGACTTTACTGTATTTAAAATAGTCATCCCAGATAAGTGAAAAGTCGAAAAGTGAGCTCAGGCTGCACTCTGCTTTGCAATGTCTGAGCTGAGGATAATTACAAGATTACCCTGGGGGGCTGCTCCTTTGCTCAGATGGGTTTGAAAAGCCAAAGCTTCATGACATGGTGCGATGACTTTTTCAGAGACACAAGGTTTGGATCAGCCCTGCCTTGCTATTACAACTGCACTCTGGTCCTGTGAAGGTCTATGTATAAGTAGGAAGACATCAAGGACATTGTCAAATGTTACTGGCTGCAGTGAGACTTGGAGCTGTCAAGTTTCTGATAGTTCAGCTTTCGAAGTATCTTTTATAAAGATGGCTATAAATAAAATAATAATATATTCATACTGAAAGAGTGTGTGGTAAGATAATTAAAATCTCCAAAAAGGGAGCCTGAGATCATGATAAAAGGGAAAAAAAAAATCAGGAAAAATCCAAGAACGAGGTCTCAAACAGCAGATGAAAGAGAATTTCATTGGTCATCATCAGCTGTTATTAACAATAAAACACCTCCCCCTCCTTCTGTCCTCCAGAAAGTTCATTTAACTCCCAGATGCTTTCTGCTGAGATTGGGCATTTTTCTGGTCCTGAGATTTCATTAGTTTTCCTCCCATCTTGGTGTCCTTTCTGAGCTGTGGCCGTGCAGAGCAGAGATGCGCTCCCACTCCCCTCGCGACGCTCTGCCGTGGCTTACCTCTGCTGCTCGCCGTCCTTGCTGCTGCACAGGACTGGAAGGCAAAGCCCAGTCCCCCAGTAGCGACGCACTGGCCTCTCCAGTAGCACCAGCGGTTTCTAAGGCTGGTTTATTTCTTTAGCTGGAACCATAAGTGAAACCCAGATGTTTTGACGTGGTGTCGGAAGACTTCGCTCGTACCGAAAGCACGGAGCATTGCCCACGGAGGGTCCCCCCGGGTCTGCCCGAGGTGCAGCCCGGTCGCCGGCAGCCCGGTTCCACGGGAGGGCACTCTTGTTCCACAGAAATTGAGCAGCGGGAGCATTTGTCTTTCTTTTAAAAAGGCAGTTTAGCTGTGACAGGTAATTTGGCACATTTCTAGTTGAAATGTGCCAAATGATTTGGCAGATATTTCGCATACATCAGAAAATAGGAGCACCTGCTGCTGGCCTACAGGGAGGCTGGGGATAGGGGGGCGGGGGTGGGGGGGCAGACTTTATTAGTTGCTGATTACAGGCCCTGTAACAAAACTCTTGCATTGGATGTGCCAGCCCGCCCCTGCGAGGGGAGGTCCGTCTTCCCAAAGACGTGAAGGGACCCTTCCTTTAAAATCACTTTCTCCCAGGCACTGGCATCTTTTTAGCCATCTTGGGTGACTCCATCACCTTGTGATGACGAGGAGCATGATTGATCCAGGTCATCAATCACATTGCATCACTGCGTTTGCAGAACTGAATTGTGATGTGGCAGTTACAAGCAGATCTGATGCACCAGGGGTAGAAGAGGTTAATGAAAACTTTACCTCATGCTCTGGGAATATCTCTTTCCTTTTTATGGACCTCCAAAGGGTCTGCTAAAGTCTAAGCTGAAGATGGAGAAGGATCCTGTCACTGACAAAAACTTTATTAAAATATGTCTAGACAAGAGTATATAAAGGAACTTATGAGAGGACATAACTGTACTGAGGCTTCTGTAATGAAATCAACTGATTTCCCAGAATTCATCTTAGGCAAGATTTTCAGACTAGGAAATGAAGTACAGAGGTTTTGGAGAGGTTGAAATAAGTTATTGTAACATGGTACATGTCAAATATAAATGAAAATTATGCATTGAAATCTCTTTTTCCATGCCTATTTTCCTGATCAAGTAATCTTTTCGGTTTGAAAAATCAATTAAAGTGGGACTTAATGCAGACAACAGTCTAGCCTACATGTGAATAATCATCTCGCAGCTGTAATCACATATATTGACAGAAAAGAGTACCAGTGTCAGGCCAAACCCAGTACAGAATATGAATGCAATAATAGTTGATGGAGCAAGGCAGGGTTTGCTCCTTTCTTCCTGTCTACAAATCTACAGACAAATAACCAAAGCTGTGTTATGTTTTTAAGCTAACTAACTGAACTTTCACATTTCTTGCTTTGAATCATAGCTTTAGCTCTGTCTTAGGATACTATTAACTTAATGAATTGTTTGGAGGTACATTTGATTTTCTCACAGCTCATATCAGTGCCACCTTCAATGAAGACTAATATATATTTTTAATTATAAATATTTATTGAAGTCCAAGCCAAAACTGAGAGTCAGCTGAACAGACACAAGGGAAAAGGCAAGCAGTAAGACCAAGCAGTGAGAATATGACTGTTCATGACAAAATCCCTGTGCTCACGTATGGGGTCAGAGGATAGAGATTCCCTGGGTGCAGCAGGATGTGCCTGTGTCAAGACCCTTCAGTACCAATCTGGGGTGTTATTTATGTTCAAAGATCAAATGAGATCATTTCCAATAGCATCCCTCATATTTTCATGCCACATCTGTTCTTTATAAATTACTTACTGACCCAAAATGCCTTCTGTGAATGTCTATGGAAGAAATCTAAGAAAAATTAAGATTTCCACCAATGCAGGCAAGCATGGAAAATCAAATGGAGCATGTTTGCTCACTTTAAACATTTTCCCACCCACTGCCAATGACGAAGTCTTGTTCCAGCAAAGCCTTTGGCACACTCTTAGCTCTTGGCCCAGCACAGACAGCATACTGAATCCTGGGAGCAAAAGGGCTACATTGGACATCTCTGGCTGCTCTAGGTGTCCCTTGGGGTGTGGGAGATGGCCCTGGGAGTGCCCTGCCAGCCCTGGGCATCAGGCACCTCCCTGGGGATAGGGTTGAACCAGGGACAGGATGGGCAGGCACAGTAAGGGCTGGCATGCACTGCTGGCCCTGACAACGCCTGGTTATTTTTCTCTGGTAGTTCTCCCTCTCTGCTTTCCCTTTTATCCAGAGAGCACTGAAAATCTGGGGCTATAAATCTTTCAAATTGTGTAGCAGGAAACCAGGTGCAATTTCAGGCTGTAACAATTTAAAATGGTAAATACCACTCATTAGAAAACCTGTAACTTTTTAATAGTTTGAAAGGTTAAAAAGAAGGGATTTGATGCTATCTACATGGAAAGAGATGTTTCTTTCATTACTTTTACAAGTGGATTCAGAGTTTATGGAGTGTCAGGCCAGGCAAAGGCATTGAGCTAGCCACAAGAGGAGATGAAGAGCAGGCCTAGCCACAGGAGATGCATCTCCAGTCTACTCAAAAGAAAGTCCCTCTCTTGGTGCAAAGGGGATGCTTGGAGGAGTACATGAAAAGAGGTTAATTTTTAGTTTAATAATAGCTGCTAAAAAGATGCCAACCATGTATATCTAGTCAGAGTCAGGATCACAGGCTTATTAAATACAGCAGATCAAAAGAAGCAGTCTGCAGGCAGCAAATAAATTCTCCTTGCTCTTGAGGTCGTCCATGTTTGAGTTGGAGTTTTGAGGGGACAGAATTTATTTCCAAAGCCCAGAGCAACAAAACTTGGATTTCTTGTCCACTTTCCTCTTGGGAGTGACCAGGTAACTATTCTTTATGCTCTCCTTGTCCCATAGGTAAGGTAGAAACTAACCTGCACTTGTAGTAGACAACATGTGGCAAGAAAAGACAGAGATGAAAGCTGTGTTTTAGCATGCAATAACATACACTTTGGATAGCTATGTGCTGTGAGAATATAGTCCCAATTTAAAAAAGATTAAGAGAATGGGATGTAGAGAATAGCTCCACAGGCACAGGAGGACCATCAGATACCCACCACCAATCTAGCAGTTGCTGATGTACAATATAATGTAATTCATATTTCTCTCCTTATGTTATATTATGGGGGAGGAAATTACTGTTTTTACAGTTGTGGACCTGGAATAAACATGAGCTTAATTATTGCTGATCTACACTATTAGGAAAGAAATTTCAAGCCCCATTTTACAAGGTATTTTCAGTCTCTTCACCTAATATAAAGGAATTTTTCTAATCTTATATCTCATCTAGCATTGAGGAGCTGGTGTTACTGATTGTACTACTGAGAAAGGAGAGGATGGCAGAGGTGCAATATGCTTGCTCAGCTTTTTAATGATGACACTGTGAGTTTTCTCTGAAGTCTCCCAACCCATTAGGGTGTCCAGAGAACCTGCTTCATCCATTAGGAAGCCTTCAAACTCTATTCTTCCATTGAAGTTCATCCATACTAATACAATGATTCCAAACACCAGAAAATCTCCATCAGGACCTGAGGCAGTGCTACTCTGTGAGTCTGAAAGAAAGCAGTACTCAGGGGACCAGCAGCTGTGATCAGTGCCTGGTGGAGATCCATTGACCAGTGCAGGAAAATCCTCCAAGTTTCTTTGAACTTGGTTTCCACATGATGAACACAGGTTTGATCTGACACCCATAAAAATCCATAGGGTTTTTATTTAATGTAATGGGAATATGATCGAATTCTAGGACAACTGAACTGGGTTTGTCTTCTTGGTAATTTATGATAAAGTATACATCAGTTACTAACATGATCTATTGCTCTTTGAATATATTCTATTTCTTTACTTTTATTTCAGGTTTTTGTAATGAACAGAAAATGACAAATATTTATGGGTAAGATGAACGGCAAAACTAAATATTTCTACTGTTAATTTTTAAACAATTGTTTTCACTCCACTTGGGAAACAGTGAATTAATTAAAACTATATCTTTATAATTATAACATCTGGATGGGGCTTGTTATTATGACCTTGAGACAGTCACAAGGACTGGGTCATCTGCACCATTATATTAATTCCCTCTGCATTCTCTCTCAAGCAGAATTATACATTTTATTATTATTTTTCTTCTTGATAAAATCTCTAGACTGATAACAAAATAGCTAGAGAATAGTGCAAGCTGGAGTTTCATAACTATTTTAATTTTCCTTCTCAGGATAAAGAGTGAAAAGTGGCATTGAATTAATCCATTCTTGAGAACATCTTAAAATTATAACGAGGACAAAGTGGTACAAAATGTATTCGTTCTCACGACTTCTTCATGATTGTAACCAGAATAGCAAATGGCAAAACGTATTAATTCTTATAATAAAAATGTAATGAGGACAGAGGATGGTGCAAGATGAATTAATTGTAGTGGCAAACTTATAACTGTGAGGCATGGCCTTATTTGAATAACATACTGTGTTTCTGTAGAAAATGCAACAAAAACTGTTGTAGAGGTACTAGAAAGATACCAATCATGTCATGTTATTGTAGTATATAAATCCCTTTTTAGAAACAGGGTGGATTCATAGGTGTTAAAGAATTATGAATCTGGTACAATGTTTAGTAATCCTAATATTTTGCAATCTTGTTAAAGCTGAAACAAGAAAGTCTGTCTGAAGAGGAAAGAAAGTCCATAACAGCAGATATCAATAAAGAAAACACTGAACCTGGGGAAGAGGCAGTAGGATGGAAACAAGGGCCAGACTGACCTTGTGGGTATTGCTGGTACCAGGATCCTGCTCTGGCTCGAGGGCAAAAGTTCACCATGGGTTATGGCAGATTGTAATATGATGTCCATAACCGCCTTTTACCTGGGATAGGCTGCCAGGTGGCCTTACACCCTACTGAAAGGTAGGATTGGCCCAGGGGAAATGGACAGTTTGTCTCTGGGTTGAGCAACTATTTTCCTCTCTCTCCAGTGGAAGAAACAGTTGTGGTGACCAGCATTTTCCTTCCACTCTCACAGTGTCCCCACTCAAAGCAGCTCCAGGCAACAGTCTTCAAGCTATTTCACAGCAACCACCCCACTCTGCTTTAGCATGGCATGGCACAAGGTGCAGCTCTGCCACACAGTGCAGCACCATGTCAGATACCTCTGACTTGTCCCTGTACACACGGGGTGTACCTATGGGGTACACACTGGGGTGCCTATGCAGTAAGTGCAGCACCACACAGGGCTGCTGCTGCTGCAGACCATGGGAGATACCTAGTATGGCCATAGCATGGGGCTGTACAGCCACTCTTACTCTCTTAACCTCTTACAACCTCTCTCTTACTGCTTAACCCATGAGCAGTGTCACTCTGATGCATGCACACACAGTTTCTGACTCCTGAGCTGGCTTGCAATGATGATGATAATCCCACTGTACATGCTGAGGAATCCCTGCCTGATTTCAGAGGTAGGCTTACCAGAAGGACCCCATGTGTGCATGTGGTCCCAGCCATGAGATACGGGAATGGCCATTGCTGGGTGGCTTCAGACACCACTATGTGATGACAGCCCTCAGCCAGGATGGTAAGGCATGGATCTTCATTTCTTTTGTCAATCGTATTTGACAACAGTGCAAGTGGAACACCATCACAGTGAGGAAAGGAACAACATGGAGACTAAAGCTACTGTCATATCCCTGATGGGTTTGGGGGAAATCCTAGAACCATAATGAGTACAGGGATTAATCCCTAAAGGACCTATTTCCATGACAATATATGAATCCATCACAGTCTTAAACCCCACACTGGCTGTGCATAGCTATTGTTCCATGAAGGGAAAGGAGCTAAAATTGTTGTTGGTGTCTCATTCTAAGAGTTTGGAAGATAAGAAGCACTTCTCACCCTGAACAGAGCAAGCAGAATTTGTGTGTCTATGTGTATCTATGCAGTTTATAATTGCGATCGGAAGGTGATAACAATCTTATGACAAAGGTATATCATCACTAAGTGGAAGGCCAGTCAGGCTGACTGTAAAAACCAAGTTATTCCTGCTACTAGTGCTGTTTTGAAGAAAATCCTTAATGTTCAGCCACTTAAAATGAAGCAGATAGCTTTGCTTTCAAAGATGGCTTAATGAAAAAATAGAGCTGGAAACTGGCTAACAGTTTCCCCCACAGGGCTTCCACGCTGCTAGTGTTGTACTGATCACTTTTCAGAGAGCTGGCCACCTCTAGCATTCAGCTGTGCTGCAGGAATGCCAATTGTAATTAAACATGTTAAAAATGCTTTTCACAGCTTATGCAGGGTGACAAATACTTCCCATTCTGTGAACCTGTGAAAATCAAGGCAGCTCACCTCACAGGTTTTTTTTCCAAAGTACTGTTTTCATTTTAATGAGAAGAAGAACACTCAATTCTTGCAGAACTTTCTTCAACACTTTACCATGCATTTCCACCAAAAAGGGAAACCTCATTGTCCCAATTCTGTAGCAGGGGATACCGAGTCACTCTGCAGCCTGCTGACCAAGCCCACTCCTGCTCTCAACTTGGCATCCAAAGGAGGCACTTGGTCCACAAGAACAACCTTTCCTAATTATCCATCACCCTGTCTATTGACAGGTAAAGGACACCTCTGTTACAAAAATGATGTTAAGCATAAGGGCCAAATAATGAGAATAAAATAGTAAAGTAATGGTAAAAGGGGAGGAAACTCACCTAGCATTGACCAGGCTGTGAAAAAAGGCTACATTTCTTAGTGTGTAGTTAGCTGAAGTACAAGTGGCCATAGCACAAGTATGCTCAGCAGCAGGGTGGGCACACATGCAGTGAAGGAAACCCTCACTCTGCCTTCAGCCACAAGTGGGAAGCACATGTGGGTCCTGTGTAGTGCATGTTGAGATGCACTATGGGCCTCATCAGACAGCTGTCAAGGTGTTCCCAAGACATTAACTTGATCTACTCTACCAGGATGACTGGGTTGCATGGATTGATCATCTAAACCCCCTGCTTCACATAAGGATTGATTTCATGACTCTCAAAGCAGCTTTTCTAGGGCAGTGCTTATTGTCTACCTCTGAAACACTTTTATGACAGTGATGTGTAAACAGCGGAGAGATTGGCATATCATTCCTGTTAGACCTGTCGGACTCATGCATTTTATCACAAGACCATGACCATAAAGGCTGCTTTGTTTCTGCTCGGCTCTACACATGGAAGTTCCTGTGACAACAGGGTTAAGTCCCCAGTCTTCATGCTTCAGAAACAGATCTTTCCTTATTCAAGCTGAAGGAGGTTTTTAAGTTGTTAGAAGCAGTGTGTATATGACATATGCCCAGTTTGCATGTCATCAACCAAGAGATCTGGCCATTTTTTTGTAATATTACTTGTTCATGAATTATGATTTTGGCCTCATTATCTCTTCATTCACCAACCTCCAGTAAATTTTCTCAATCGATGAAGTTCTATATTCTCTGTACTGCGAGTTAATGAAATGGATCCAATGATGTGGCTGTCTGTGATAGCATCAGACTGTCTGTGATGCCTATATTGGCCTCTTCTATCCAGTGTTCTGAGGTTAGGGAAAAAACTCAGCCTGCTCTCCTAGAGCCCATTAAGAAATTTAATTTTGGAATCCCCCAGAGCAAAACCTATGATTTGTTTGTCAAAATTTTTTTTGACAGAGAATGTCAGAATACTGACAGAATAAAGGCTGTCAGGTGTCAACATGGGTCAAAGTTTCAGAAATAAGGTCTCATGCCTGCTAACTTGAGAAGTTCCTCCTCACCATTGCCCTCAGAAGCAATAGGGAACATTAACTGGTGCCATGAAGTATCACATATTAAGAGGTTCTTAAAAGCTAACAGAAAATCACAGGTGATATATAAAAATGAATACTGATGCAATCTGCTCACACAGCAGTTCTAGGATCCCCTGCTGATGCTCCCAGTGACTTCAGATTAAACTGTGAAGCAAGGTCTCCAGCCCTCCACACCAGGCATGCAGATCTGTGCTTGTCAGCATGTTTAAAAGTTCACACATTTTTCTGAGGCAGTTTGGCTCATCACAATTGGTTTATAATCACCTCTGATACTTCATTTACAGTACCACTGTAGCTATGAGAGAATTAATTTTCTCTCTGTGATATTTGTTAGTGTAATTCATGCTTTGCTTTTAATTGCTGGATCAAATTACTTAGCGTATTATTTTGTGCATCACCCCACAACAGAGAAGTCCAGAAGGGTACCTGTATGTCTGGCTTCTCTAAAAAAAGGTGACTCAAAGGTAATTTGCTCGGTCCTGTCCCCCCATCCCCCGCCCCGAGCCAGCAAGCACAAAGGTGAGCTTCAAGCTGCCCCCAAGCAAAGTTACATCCTACAAATATCCCTGCCACTGCTGCCATCTCCCATCCAGGCTAAAAAGATCTGTCCTGCCACTTACACCTGAGTATCAGACAGCTTCACTGCTGGTATCAGAGCTCTAACATGTGGGAGAGTGGGAGAAAGAAGTCATGGGGTGAGACAGGGAGGTGAGTCTACAAAGGGAAAAGGAGTGTGGTGCAAGCAGAGAAGAGCTGGGTGCTGGTTTTCCCATGGGACACCCCTTGATATCTCTGTGTGTTGCACATACCCTGAGGCTGGAGGACAGGACTCCAGGGATTCACATGCAAGCAGAAAACTAGAAGCTGTCAGATAGCTGCCCTGGCATGCAGGAACAGCAGAGAGGGTAGGCAGAGAGTAGAGAAAAGTTGTGAAGCCTAGGTCTGTTTTCAGGCTGTGAACTGGGATGTAGGACTCAAACAGCAGAAAGGCAGAAAGGCTACACTGCTTTTAGCTGGACTAGCCATGAGCCTGAACTTGAATGACGCTTAAAAATTGATGTTGGTTGATATAGTCTTCTGCAGCAGTAGCTCTACTGGTTATAGGAGAGAGTGCAAAAAGGCAGGGTCCTCTCCTTGCTGCCACACCCCTGAACCCCTGTCCCAGAGGGCTGTGGCTGCTGCAGCTGCATCAGCCCCTATTCCAACCTCATCTCTTCCAGCTCCACTCCCACACACAACCATGCCTGTGGTGGAGGAGTGAGGTTCATGGGCTATATCCTGGGGTGGAGATGACTGTCATGGAGCAGAAGTCAGGGTGTGAATAGGTCTGTCCCTCTTTACACCTCTGCACCTGTGCTGTGGTCCTGACCAGACCCGTTAGCCTGGGACCACAGCAGGGACCAGGAGAAGGCATAGGTCCTTCTCTCTAGCAGTCATGCCCCTTTCTCACCACTGTGTCAGGACTAGGCAAGGGGGTAGAATTTGTGATATCTACAGATCCCCTGTGCCCTGGGAGGATGCTCACTGGGGTGGTTTATCCAGGCAGCACACAGCATGCTGCTGCCAAGGTCCCAAAGCACATGTGGCAGAAAGCTGGTGGGACGTGCCAGCATAGCATTGCTCCTGCAATGGCATCCTCTGCCCTTGGCTGCCAATGGCTGCAGACTCCCACCATGTGGAGAATTGTCCTGACCCTGCTCTTAACATTGTTGAGATGAAGCAGACATGCTGCAGTAAGAGAGTCTGGTCCTTCATGACTACCCCTTAGATGAATGCCTTATACCTAAGCAGTTAATTAATTTGAGAATAACTTACTAAAGACTATATAATATATTCCCATCACAGCTAAATGTCATCCCCTGTAAAAACAAAGGTATTTCAGCAAATAAAAAACCTGTAAAAATAGCACTTGGGAAAGTATATTTTTAAACTTCCACTGATGTTTATTTTTGAAGTCCTGAAATTTAATTCATGTGTTGAATAAATATCCTTCAGATATCTTTCACATCACAAAGGGTAACATGTTCTCTTCTGCTCTTTTGCAACATCAGAAATATCTATGGCCATCCCTTCAGATCCTGATGGGTATGCATTTCCCTATAGGACAACGGGAGGGTGAAAACAGAAGGGGGGAAATGCATGTCACATCATGGCTCGTGAAAAGCATGTATCACACTGTCTGTTTCAGCACTGCGACACACTGAGTTCAAAGCAAAATGGGTTCATAACAAAGGGACATTTGCCATAATGTGGTACCATAAGGTCTGCCAGGATTGGTGTCCTGTCAGTGGCAGTCATATTACAAAATACATGCCAGTTCTGGCAAGTATAAGAACTCTATGTCTCCTAGTGGTTAAATGGTAGCTGTATGAATATATAAAGATGCTGTGGCTGAAGTAGAGCATTTGGGTAGCAGTAAATAAAGCAGTCCCTTTAATCTTTCTGCTTCCTAGGTAAATAATATGAAAAACCAGTATGCATAAACAACGTTAAAAATGTCTGTGGCACCAGGAAGAAATGTAGCTTCACAGTAGGTATGTTTGCAAGAAGGGATAAAAAAGGAACTGTGAAAAGGAGGGAACGGGAAGAAGCTGTGCAGGCCTCACCACCCTCTTTGAGTTTGGTGAGGTCAATAGTGGTGGCTGTTCATATCCCCAACAGCCCAAGTTGCTGCCTCATGGCCACCTCTACAGAACATGCTCCTAGGCAAAAATGGAAGGTGAATTGCACTGTGGGGACACCATATCCTTCCTCTTATGGAAGCAGGAGGCACATCCATGCTGTGCAGCCATGGAACCAGCGGCCAGCTT
Source organism: Anhinga rufa (assembly GCA_013400875.1). Classification (NCBI taxonomy): domain Eukaryota; kingdom Metazoa; phylum Chordata; class Aves; order Suliformes; family Anhingidae; genus Anhinga; species Anhinga rufa. The sequence continues at coordinate 30,985 of VZTV01062095.1, forward strand.
TCCCCAAGGCACTGCCAATGGTGTAGCTGGGGCAGTGGAGGAGTCGGTGTGGCTTGTGAGACCCATGCAGGAGATGAGAGAATATCTGTGGGATTAATCTGCATTGAGCTGCATCCACCCACAATTGCAATGTTTGCAACAGCCAAGCTGGATATTCTAAAGCTAGCTCAGGCCTGTCTGTACAAACTGCAGAACAGAAATAGCCTGCAGGCAGCTCTACTTTAAGGTATTTATCTGTCAGTGTTTTCCAGTTCATAATCATATTGCAAAGTGAATAGCAGGTCTGCTGGGTTTGCTAAACGGTCCTTCACATCACTGTCCCCCATTTCGATGTATGGGTATCACTATTTGGCACTAATTCTTATTGTAGACTAAGAGACTGACTTTGACATAGAAGACCAAACAGAGGTACAAGCAACTAATAGTTTTATTTAAAAGAGCTAGCTTCTGTCTTTTGAATGGACTGGCAAAGCACCTCAGTAACCCTTACTGTCTAGGGACAAACAGTGTTGGTCTTTTTCTTGAGACTCAAGTCCCTCTCACAGAAGCCCATCCTTGCTGTCATACTATGACCTCTTCATGATAATCTCAGCAGAAAACTCAATATGGCTGGATGCAAACCCCAGCCTTGACTTACAAGAAAGACTGCGCAGCGGGTGAGAGCTGCGTAGGAACAGGAGGGGAACAGGGAAACAGAGAGCTGTGTTTGGGAAAATGGGGCACTGGTGGGGATGATGAAGCTGTGCTGCTGTTCTGCACCCTCTGATGTGGGTAACAGGGTGACATGTGGCCTCTTGCAACCCAGGCATGAGAATGGTCAACTTTCTGTGACACTGGGCTGAAGCTGTTTGATATGTTCACCAATGGCCTAGATGGAGACCAAGAAGGCACCTCCCTACCCCAGCAAATTTGCAGATGACACCAAAAAGAGGAAGAGTGACCTACACAGGGAATGGCAGCACTTCAGTCCAGAAGCATCTTGAGGTTCAGACAACTGAGGGTGTCAATCCAGAAGACACCAGAGGTTCAAGCCAGCAGCTGCCCCATGAGTCTTAGCCAGGAGAAGTTCAGGGTTTGGTGACCAGGTAAGACAAGCTAAAGCATGGCACAACCAGAGAGTGAGAGGCTGGGTCACCATCCTGCTAAAGAGGACCTCGGGACTTGCAGTGGACTGCAAGCTGAACTAACTAGGCACACTTGTGAACAAGGCCAGCTGTGTGCTGAGCTGCTTTGGAAGGAGCGGATTCCTTTTATCAAGGGATGATTTTATTCCCTTCTACTGAGCACTGGTGAGGTCTTGCCCAGGATAGAGCCCAACTCAGGAAGGATTTGGAAATGTGGTCCAGGGGAAGACTACCAGGATGGACATGACCACCAAGGAGAGGCTCGGCGAGCTGGTGTTCAGTCTTACAAAAAGAGGGCAAAGGGGTGATCTAACAAACACCTACAACTACCCAAAGCAGACTTTAAAAGATGACAGAGCCAAACACTTCCTAGAAGTGGAAGACAATACAGAAAGGTGTAATGCCTACAAACTGCACCTTGGGAAGGTCAGAGTGGACATTAAGAAAATTGCTTTGCTAGGTAAAAAGTGCCATGCAGGAGCAGGCTAGCCAGGGAGGCTGGAAATCCTCCTTGGAGGTTTTCAGACTGGAAAGGGGTCAGAGATAATGCATGGGTAAAATGCCATAGAAAGCAGGTCTACTCACAAAAAAAAAGTGTAAGAGTAAGGTATTAATGTTACTTCTTAAAATTCAGGTTTTGAAAACAGCTGTACTTGAAACAATTTTGCTTTTTGTGTAGCTCTGGGAATGCACAGCAGGAATGCTGAACTCTGAAAAAGCATGTGCAGGGCAAGGAGTGCCATGTCAAGCAAGGTAATGCTCTGTCACAGGTCCTTGTGCTGTGCAGAAATGAATTGCCAGTTCCCTGCTGCCTCTTCTCCTCCTGTTCATGGGGAAGGGTAAAAAAGCACCCGAAGCAAAGAGAAAAGGGCATCCCTAATGAGACTCAGGCTTGAATCAAGCTGCAAGCCTTTTAATGAAGCACTGAGCATAGGGTTCCCTTCTTCCATCAAGAAACAAGAAAGGCTTGTTGGCCATTCAGCAGCACTCCATGTTCCCACCACCTTGCTGCAACCTGGGGAGAGGTTTGATTGCTGCGGGACACAAGTGAACCTTACATTTGCTTGCTCCTCCTTGCTTCCTGCAGCTATCAAACCTCTGCCCAGGAGGCAGCAAAGCAGCAGGGCCAGGGACCTACACCAGGTCCATAGGGCATCATGTCCCAGGCAGGTCAGCATCCCGCCTAGGGACCTTCTCCCAAGGTTTGAGGAGCATTGCTGAGAGATGTCTCAGCAACCCAGAGAGGGCATCGCCTACTCCTCATTTCCAAAACCTCTTCTTGCATTCTGCTGTGCAGTTTAAGACCTAAAAAGTAAGCTTTGGGTGCCAGCTTGTGGGTTTTTTTGAGTTTTCACTGTGCAAGCACAGCATCCTACTGAAGTAGGGGACTGAAACAAGCACTGCATCCTACCTGGGCTGTGAACAAACAGAGGACCTCAGTTTCCATTTGACAAATACATCCATTCACTGGTTTTTTTTTTTATTTTTCTAATTGGGGACCAAATCGCCCATTACAGTGTATTCTCCATGTCCCCAGGCCCACATATATTTTCCAGCAGCCCTCCTCAGCATTCCACATTATAAAATCAATCTCTATTTAAGTAAGAGGGGGATATTTATTTTTAAATTTTTTAATAATGTATTTTGTGATTTGTTATAGCTCTCAGTATTGTATTATTTATTTATTGTGCCTATAGGGTGCCCTGCCACATGGTAATAGAGGAGCTACAGGAATTAGAGACGTAAGCAAAACCAAGTTCAATAATTTTG